>CM040964.1:27475625-27575070 GCA_022985045.1 Macadamia tetraphylla | reverse complement strand
TATGTTGAAGATAAGATATTACATTTGAAAGGGGAACAAAAAGAACCACAAGTGGGGAATGATCTGACTTGTGATTGATAATGCCAAGTGGTGATTTTTGTAGACCCTTGATGATGGAGAAACAAATTACTAGGGAAAACAAGCTGTCTAGTAATTAAGGTGCCAAGTGGCGAGATGATCTTAAAGCATTGCTTTCTTTCTTGGACACTCGAGACATAACTTTGGATCTTTTTTCTTTTCTTTTCTTTTCTTCTTTTTTTTTTTTTTTTTTTTTCATTAATCAATGCCCTAAATTTTTTTTTTTTTTTTTTTTAAAGAATTTGGTACAGATGAGACCTCACTCGAACATGCCAAGTTGCTTACATATCCTTTGTGAGGAATCAGGTCAAACGTAGTTCATGTGGTTCCCTTGAATTTAAACATAATATTTTTTCAGTTGATCCATATTAACCAAACCTGACAATTTATCTCCATCCAAATCCATGAGTAGTACAGCTTTTCCTAACAACACTTTCTTTATTGTGAATGGACCACTCCAATTTGGTCGGAATTTTCCCCGAAGTTCTTGTGTAGGTGCTCTTTGTTCTCTGAGAACCAAATCTCCAACTTCAATATTGCGAGGACGAATATTTTTATTGAATGCTCTTGCCATTCTCAACTGATACTTTTTCAAATTGTTCATGGCTTTCATTCTTTTTTCATCCAACAGATTGAGTTCATCATATTTAGCCTGTACCCATTCTCCTTCTGGTAGCTTGCTTTCTATGAGGACTCGAAGAGAGGGTACTTGTATCTCAATTGGCAACACAGCTTCCATTCTGTATACAAGGGGATACGAAGTTGCCCCTGTAGAAGTTCGAATCCACGTTCTATATGCCCATAGTGCATATGGTAAGTGATCCGCCCAATCTCTATGTGTATCTGCCATCTTTTGGAGAATTGTCTTATTAGTTGCTTCCACTGCCCCATTTGTTTGTGGACGATAAGTGGTGGATTTATGTCGTCCGATCCCAAATTTGGTGCAAAGTTTATCGACTTGCCCTCGAAAATGAGTGCCCTGGTCAGATATCAGTTGTTGCGGGATCCCATGTCGATAAATGATATTCTCTTTCATAAACCGGCCACCTTTGCAGCAGTGAGGACTGAATATGACTATGCTTCCACCCATTTGGTGAAATAGTCAATTGCTACCAGTATGAACTCATGACCATTTGAGGCTTTGGGAGTAATTTTTCCTATAACATCAATACCCCATGTAGAGAATGGCCAAGGGGAACTGAGCGAATGCAATTCTGTTGGCGAAATATGTATGATATTGGCAAATATCTGACATTTGTGGTATTTTCAAACAAAATCTACGCAGTCTGCCTCCATTGTATGCCAATAGTATCCTGATTTTAGGATTTTCTTGGCTATCATTCTTGCATTCATATGAGGCCCACAGATACCTTGATGTATTCCTTCTATCACAGTCTGCGTCTGTTCTTCATCCACACACAATAGATGAATTCCATCGAAGGATCTTTTGTACAGCAAATCGTCTTGTAATGTGAATTGGGTGGCAAATTTTCTGAGAAACTTCTTTTCCCCTAATGTTGCTTCCATAGGATATTTCCCTCCCCTGATGAAGTCCACAATAGGAGCAAACCAAGATCTTCCATCTGTTGTCAAGGCATTCATTGAGCCATGATAGATGGGCTTTACCTTTCTTTCAACTAGAAAAGGTCTTACGTGGGCCATAGGACTACACTCAACCATTGATGCTAATGTTGCAAGAGCATCGGCGGACCGGTTGCTATTTCTTTGGTAGTATTCTAAAGAGATTTCCTCAAAGTGTTTAGAGATCTTCTTCAGATATTCTTGATAAGGCTTCAATTTCTCATCTCTGGTCTTCCATTTCCCTTGAGTTTGGCAGATTACAATGGATGAGTCACCAAACACTTGGATCTTTTTTACCCCAATTGTCAGAGCTATCTCCAGACCGATTGCACATGATTCATATTCAGCAATATTATTGGTGCATGGAAAATCAAGTCGAAAAGATGAAGGTAAATAGAGCTCGTCAAGTGTTATTAATAACACTCCTGCCCCATACCCTCTTTGAGTGGCTTCTCCGTCAAAATATAATTGCCATGTGTTCACAGAGTTTCGTTCTTCAACTACCATGATTTCCTCATCTGGAAAAGCATCGTCTAATGATCTTTCATCTTCTGTGGGGTGTGTAGGCAAGTGATCCACAATTGCTCTGCCTTTGATAGACTTTTGATTGACATATGTAATGTTAAATTCTGAGAGTAATAGCAGCCACCTTGCCATTCTACCAGTGAGTGCAGGCTTTTTGAACAAATACTTAATAGGATCCATTCTGAAAATCAAGCGAATTGGATATGCCACCATATAGTGTCGCAACCTTCTTGTTGCCCGAATAAGAGCTGTGCAAGTCTTTTCTAATGATGTATATCGAACTTCATATTCCAAGAATTGCTCAAATAGTAGATAGCCTGTTCTACTCCTTTTATCTTATCTTTATGAGCTAACATGGACCCCATTGAGAATTGTCCAACTGATAGATAAAACAGAAGTGGTTTCCCCTTTATTGGTGGCATAAGAACTGGTGGATTTAACAAGTATTCCTTGACTTTGTCGAAGGCTTCTTGACATTGGAAATTCCATCGTGTGGGCTGATCTTTCTTCAATAATTTGAACACTGGTTCACAGATAGTGGTCAATTGGGATATGAAATGGCTGATGTATTGGATGTGACCAAGGAATCCTCATATTTGCTTCTCAGTCTGAGGTGCAGGCATGTCCCTGATTGCTTTAATCTTGATAGGGTCCACTTCTATACCTCTTTCACTTACAAGAAAGCCTAACAACTTTCCTGCCTTTACTCCGAACACACACTTCTGAGGGTTCAATCGTAATTGAAATTTCTTGATTCTTTCAAAAAACTTCCTTAGTGCTAGGATATGCCCTTGTCTATCGATAGATTTTACAATCATATCATCGACGTAGACTTCTACTTCCTTGTGAATCGTATTATGCAAAATAGTGGTAGCGGCCCTTTGATATGTGGCTCCAACATTCTTTAGACCAAATGGCATTACCTTATAGCAATAGGTCCCCCAAGGGGTGGTGAAAGTAGTCTTTTCCATATCTTTAGGATGCATGCTGATCTAGTTGTATCTTGAAAACCCATCCATGAATGACAATAATGCATGTCCTGCCGTACTATCAATCAATATATCAATATGAGGCAAAGGAAAGTTGTCTTTAGGACTGACTTTATTCAAATCTCTGAAATCCACACACATTCTGACTTTTCCATCTTTCGTTGGAACTAGAACAATATTGGCCAACCAATGAGGGTACTCTATGACTTGAAAAAATCCTGCATTCCATTGCTTAGTTACTTCTTCTCTAATCTTTTCACTCCATTCAGGCCGCATTCTTTTAGCCTTTTGTTTGATTGGCCTCACATTTGGATACGTAGGGAGTCAATGTTGTACTATTTTTGGGTCAATGCCATGCATGTCTTCATAGGACCAAGCAAAAACCTCTGCAAATTCTTTTCACAGACTGGCCATTTATGAGGTTTCTTCGTCATTCAGGGTTGCACCAATTTTAATTTCTTTAGGGCATTGATCGAATCCTAAATTAATGAGTCGAGTGTCCTCACTCATAGGCTTGGCTATTTTTTCTTTAGATTTTTTGAACAATTCATGATATTCATCAGTTATTTTGTTAAGATCATCATCAGAAAGAGACAAATCATACTCGAAATTAGAATTTTCATTGACAGTTGGAAAGACTACATAATCAACATACTGAAAGTGTGGAATTTCATTAACAGAAGGAAATTAAAAAAGAGTACAAGTAAAAGGAGACTCAACAACAGTAAGAGAATCTTCAGTGTACTGTGTGGTGATTTTAGAATCGATTGGACCCTAAGTCTTAGTGAGCTTGAAGTCATTTCCTGCACTGGTCCAGTTGAGTAGTGGTTCGCGGGCTGGATGAATTAGCAGGTATGGCATTGATCCCTCCTCTATCTCTTCAGTGGCAATAACATCTACCTCAAGGGTATTTTTGACACCACTACTTTCACCTTTTTCATGGAGATGAAGATGCCCTAGTTTTTCTTGGCAGAAGAGTTCAGATTCAGCCTGCCTACTCTTAGCACTTTTTGTGGTAAAAACAAGTTGATCAATCTCATGACCTGTAAAGTCGAATTTTCTAAGGGATGTCCCTCGCCCCAGGCTATTCAGCCCTCGCTCTAGAAAATCTAACTTCTCAAGCCTTTTATGTGAGGCAATCCCCTTGCCACGGTCACACCGTTGACCTTCATCTCTGATGTAACCATTGCAGTTGCTCCTAGCACAGTAAGGGCAGATATTCATCCTTCTAGCTCTTCTCTTTCTAGCATATGAACTGCTCCCATAAAAAGAGCGAGATTGCCCCTTTCTCAGCTCCTCCAGGTACGTCTTCCATAGCAAGAACAGATGTGAGCTCATATCTCGATTGGAAGATTGAGACGCCATATAGCTCTTAATTTATGCTGCCAAACTTCTTTCAGTGTAAGACGAGGCTTGAGAATTTGTGATGATTGAATCAGGGATGTAGGGTTAACTGCAGATTCTTTTTCAGTTTTGGTAATCACATCTATCTCAAAGAGGTCACTGATACCATTATCTTTACCATCCTCCTTAAATGGCAGACGTTCCAGCTCATAGGTGATCCAATCAATCTGATCTTGATAGATGACTTCGAACTCAGAATCTGCTTTCTTTGCTTCTTTCTTAGGTTGAAAGTCAAGATCCTCACAACTGGGAAAACCTTCTGCTGCCTTTACAAAGTACCTTTCTAATGTAGGATAATTCACAACCCTTTTCTTGTAAGAGGATTCCTTTCTTGCCATTATAGGCATTTTTTGATTTTCAAACCCTTGACAGGCTCTTGTTCCACCTCGGCCCCTCCTTATATCTTCTAAAATCTTTTGTTCTTCCTTTTGAGAAAACCCCAAACCATGCATTCCTGCAGTGCGAGGGAATTTAGGCAACCTTATGGGTCCTTGCTGCTATTTTCCCAATCCCATCCCAGGAAAAAAATGCATCTGCTTCATCATTCGACCAACAGTGGTATTCCACATGCCCTCATAGGACATTAGAACATTCTCCTTCATTGGCTCTTCCACACAGAAGCACAAAATTTTTCTAGTTCAAAGCCACTCAGACGCACCTCTTGTTCTTGAGTTTTTCCAACTTCAACATTAGCCAATGTGTTGACTAACTGAGAATTTCCAGAAATATACCTTCTCATCATAGATAAATTTTACTTTCTGGTGTAGAGTAGATGACACTGCCCCTACTTTATGAAGCCACGGACGACCCAAAAACATGTTGAAGGAAGCTAGGATATCTATCACTTGGAATTCAACACAGAACTCAGCTGGCCCTATTATCACCATTGTTGTGAGAATTCCGACAACATTTCGACTAGTGTTGTCGTAAGCCTTAATGATCTGAGCCAAGGATTTGAATTGATCTGGATTAAAGCCTATACATGTGGTAGCTCTCAAGGGTAAAACATTCAGATTTGATCCATTATCAATAAGGACCTGAGGCACTGTATTCATATTGCATTCCACCGTGACGTACAGAGCTCTAGTATGCTTGATACCTTCTGGAGGTAAGTCTATATCAATGCCTGAACAGCATATATGGCTCCCACAATCTGAGATAATCACGACGGATCCATCTCTATGGGTACTTGCACACTGGTGAGGGACTTTACTACAGCTTCCCTTTGGGCAGGAGATGCCATTAACAACCCCCAAATGGAAACATTAGCCTGTACCTTCTTCAACTGGCTCAATACTTGATTCTCATGTTGTGGCTGCCTGCTACACTGACCTGTCTCCGTGACAGTTGGTTGCTCCACTATTAACCCCTTGGCTTTGTAGTCTTTCCCACTTCTAGTGGCCATTACTTTCTTAGATTTTTCAGGCCTCCTTTTTATGAGAATATTATAGGGGTATTTACTCTCATCTTCCTTGTTTATATCACCAATCATGCCTACTATAGGCACTTCAATCCTTTCTTCATATGCAGATAGTGGACTTGGAGGACCCCCCGAAATGTCGATAGCCTGGGCTTTAACTATTTGAATAATGTTATTCAAATGCAGAATAAGCCCTTTGACAAATGATTCATCCTCGAAATTAAACTTAAGATTTTCACAGACTTCTTTGACAGTTTCTTGTCGGACTGCCACTTTCCTCAACATTTTCTCAGTTACTAACATATCTTCACACATTGGATTCAGTAAGCAGAGTACATTGTCGCAGGAGGGATTCTCTTCTTCACTGTTGTAATACCCTACTTCTTAAACCCGGTCTGATTACACGGTTGACCCGGTTTAACCATACAAGACCCGAATCAGAGAGAGTTAAGGCGGGTTCCTTATGGACCATGATGGCAAGGGTGACCTTAAACACCGGCTGGCCCAACAAGTCCGAGCCAGTTCCAGAAGAGACGAGGGTACCCAAGCCATGTACATGCACCTATCATAAGGCCATGTACAGATAAAGTAGGTATATAGCTGTATATTAAGGCACATACGTATATTACATCTTATGCCAAGAGTGAGATTCGTGCCGAGGGCCAAATTCTGTCAAAATCCCACTTGTTGGCCAAGTTTTGGCCCTCAGGTGGGCGGACACAGGTGGGCGCATCCACCCACCTGAGTGACGCACCCATGTGATTGCTTAGTTATTTAGAAAGTATAAATAGCATTTTAATTTTCCTTTTTTTTTCTTTTCTCATTTACGACACTCGGACGTTGGTGAGAAGAGTAAAGAGGAGAGAGAAAAGAAGGGAAAGAAGAGGAGAAGAGAAAGAAGAGGAAGAAGAGATGGATTTCAGCGACGCTGAGGCTTGATCTTCCCATTCCGATGCCGGAAGAGTGATCTCCAACACTAGATCTACGTTTAGAGGTGAGCAAAGGCTGGGTTCCTTAAACTTTCACTATACCCAAGTAAAACCCTTGATTTGGGTAGGATTTCTTGAGGTCTTGTGAATCCCCCTTGAGATGATGAATCTAAGGTTTAATAGATGATCTATGTGTTGATATTGAAGGATTTGAAGGAGTGTTTACAAGGTTGGAGAAGCCTTGGTGATTTGAAGTGATTTTGGGGTTTTGAAGGAGTTCTTGAGCAAAGAAGGTAAGACGACTTCCCATTCCTTAAATATAACCTGGATCTAGGTTAGAACCACCTTATGAGACCTTGTATGTGTGGAGAATGGGTTTAGAAGAGCCCCATTTGATTCCCCAAAGGTTGGGGAAGGTTTCAGGTGAAAATGGCTTTTCCCACCAAGACTGATGGGCCAGGACCGGTGGGCCATTTGGCTCACTTGAGGGCACCCGCCTGAGAGGGCAGGACCCTCGGGCCCAATCGGTGGGCCCAACCGGTGGGCCGACCGATGGGCCACCCTACCCGCTGGTCTTAGCAGGACCCTCAGGCCCAATCGGTGGGCCAGACTGGCGAGCCGACCGATGGGCCGACTACCCACGGTCAGACCGGTGGTCTGATCGGGTCGCAGTGGGTCGTCCGACCCACCGAGAGGCTCTAACGTGATTTTACGTCCGATTGGACCCAAAACGAACGTGTGACCTTCTTTTAGGATTCTAAACATGATTTTGTCATTGGATCATGTTAATTTTGATCCCAAAATGGTGAAATGCTAACCCCATTCACTTATGTTAGGTTCACCAAAGCGTACGCTTCTGGTACCGGATCTCACCCGTACCGAGCGTGAGTCCTTGTACACTACAGGCAAGTGGGGAGATGACGTTTGGCCTTGTTTCAAGGCATTGTTTGGCATTCATTTAATTGTATCTAGACTAGCCATGTCATCATAAAAATGTTATGTAGATTAGTCATCCTCACATTGTTATGCCATGGGTGTTGTGTTTATTTTCTAATTGCCAAGTGATGATATGCTTATGTGGTGAATGTTAACATCATTGTGCATGATGCATTAATAGACTAGATGCCATAGTCAGCTTATAAACGAGTGCATTGGTGGCCCGTGGTATGGGACGCGGTGGCACTATGCAATCGTACTATTGTCATATAGGAGCATGCGGTTTAGGATTATCATCTTCCCGTGCTACGACCCTTCCCAAAAGGGGTTAAGGTGTTGGGTTACCATTTGGGGGGAAGCAGTGGTCGGGGTTGTCGGGTCACTGTGGCGGTTAGACATTACGCCCGGCTGGTCATTAGGACAGTCGGCAACCCCGGTGGTACATTCAAGAGGGCCAATCGTACTGCTTTTAAATTGCTAGAGTCAGCACCTTTAATTTCTATCATTTACTTTATGTTGAGAGCTGGTAGTCGACATGTTTTACTTTTTCGAGTACTCACGGTGGGCCTTCTCCGACAGCCCTATGGGCGTATCGCGGGATGGAGTTCACGGCTCGTACCTGGAGTATACACGCACTGTGGTTGTAGTAGCACTAAACCAAAGACTTAGTAATGTTGCTTAGGTGGATGTGATTAAAAATGTATTATATAGCATATAGTGCATATGGTTGTGATTTGTTGTGTGGACTGCTGTGTGGTCCATCTTTTCATTTACTGAGCTAGTGAGCTCATCCCACGTGTGTACCTCTTTTAGATGATTTTACAGGACATCCATCTGAAGAGCAAGGGTCAGGTCCCACAGTTGAGTTCCCCGAAGAGGATTGGTGGGTCCCTGAGGAGTTAGAGCACGGCACGGATTGCTCATGCGAGGCCTGTGCTGCGGGACCGCAGTTCTGATACCGAGCTGAGCTCTACCATTGATACCGAGCTGAGCTCTAACCTTTGATACCGAGCTGAGCTCTAACCTTGGATACCGAGCTGAGCTCTACATGTGATACCGAGCTGAGCTGTACTATCTGATTTTTGATGATTCCTTTTGAGTACTTGATATGTAAATATCATACCTTCGGGCCCACATGTACTTAACTATTGTATTACAATTTGGGTATCAAGTATTATGGGAATATTCACAGGTAAACCAAGTCTTCCGCTGAACTGATGATCACTTTCGTAGTTGTGTGTATACTGTGGTGGAATACTGTATCAGATGATCCTGGCAGGTTTGGGTTAACTGGTGTTAACCCGGTCACTGGCCTGGTTCTGTGTGAACAGGGTGTGACAACTGTCCTCTTCAAACTCAATTTCAAAATATGCACTTTCTGAATCTTAATTATCTTCGTTTTCTTCACCAAATTCTTCCTCTAGATCTTTATTTTCTTCGTCTTCTTCAACAAGATCTCCTTCTAGATCTTCATTTCCTAATTCTTGATCACCTTCTATTTTCATCCCCATATTCTTCCTCCTCTGAATCATTGTCAGAGGAAAAGATTGGGTGAATGATATATGTTGGATCCCCATCGGGCACGTTTCGTCCAATAGCATTCATTGTCTCACAAACTTCTTCAGTATCACTATCACTCTCTCCACCTATATGGATTAAGTGATGCTCATCCCCGTCTTCTTCTTCCTCTGAATCATCATTAGAATGGAAAATTGGGAGAATGATATCTGTTGGATCCACATTGGGCACATTTCTTCCAATAGCAATCACTGTTTCAAGATCACCGCTATCATCGCTACCTCTCCACCTATATGGATTAGGTGTATTTCATCTGAGATCATTTCTTCAATAGTCAATGCCACCATTGCCCTGATCATGTCTGGCATGACATCTTCTATTGTTGGTACAATGAGAGTTGCAGGATCAATCTGGGACTCTTCTTCCCCATCTATGAGATTCACCGATCTGGTAGAGGAGTGCACTGATCCGGTAAAGGAGTGAATGGGAGCATTTGGATCCATTAATATATCAGTCTAAGAAGTTCCATTTGACCAATATGCCTCTGAACACTGATGTTGGATCCCTTCTTCTATCCATCCATTCATGGGAAAGTATTCTGGCGGTAGTGGATAAGGATAAGGGTTACATG
This sequence comes from Macadamia tetraphylla, assembly GCA_022985045.1. NCBI lineage: Eukaryota > Viridiplantae > Streptophyta > Magnoliopsida > Proteales > Proteaceae > Macadamia > Macadamia tetraphylla. The sequence goes on along the minus strand of CM040964.1, from coordinate 27,565,059 downwards.
GAATTGGCAGGTAGCAAGGTTCTAGGTGAAATGGCAGCAAAGATGGGAAAAACTGGGCAATAAATGGTGATAGTAATCCTTCCCAAGTTGGGACACAATAGTCTGGTGTTGGATGGTAAGATGGAGATGGAGGATGTGATGCCAGGTAATAGGAAGGTGATAGAAGGTATGATATTGGGTTATATGAAGGTGCTGGAGAAAGTGATGGTAGGTGATATGAAGGTGATGAAGGATAAGATGTTGGGTGATATGAAGGTGATGGAGGCTGTGGGTGATATGAAGGTGATGGAGGATGTGGGTGATAGGAAGATGATGGGAGGTATGATGCTGGGTGATATGAGGGTGATGGAAGATAGGATATTGGGTGATATGAAGGTGATGGAAGTTGTGGGTGATAAGAAGATGGATTGTATGATGCTGGGTGATATGAAGATGATGGAGGATAGGATATTGGGTCATATGAAGGTGATGGAGGTTGTGGGTGATAAGAAGATGATGGACTGTATGATATTGGGTGATATAAAGGTGACCTTATTTGAGGAAGTGTAAGATTGCAGGGTGGGAGACTTTCATCTTCCCAGGAACGACTTTCTTCAATTCTCTTCTGATTCTCTTATTCTTTTACTTTTGAATGCTTGGCTTTGAGCAAGGCTCGGTAAACTCGGGCAGTAAGACGCCCTTTCTTTGGTGAGTGTTGAATCCTTTGAGTAGGATTTTTTTCATCTGAATCATTTTGTATTATTCCGACTATTCCACGATTCGGAAGGGGATTGGTAGTCACATTTGGCTGGCTCTTCAACTCCAGTTCAATCTACCCTGATTCAATCAAATCTTGTATAGCATGCTTCAGGATGATACACTGGTTGGTGAGATGACCCTTTTGATTATGGAAAGAATAGTATTCATTCTCCTTGTACCAAGGAGGTGGAGGATTGCTGATTGGATGAGCAGGCATCGTACTCAAGAGGCCTTCTTTCTTTAATTTCTCATAACACACAGATAAGGGCATCCCCAAATCTGAGAATTGCCTCCTCTCGATCAACCTTTTGAGTTGGAAGACTTGGCTTAATGACAATCGGAGAGCTTAAGAGTTACTGATGCACCGTAGGCTGCTGGCGGTGCTTGCAGTAGTTACAGTATTCACCTCTGTATTACGTCCTTTACCATACTTTGTGTTCTTACTCTGCTCTGAGGAACCCTGGGGACTGTTCCGGTGTCGTGCTTCTCTAAAGATTCGATTTTCAACTCTTCTCCCTATTGCCAGCAATGCTGAGAATGTCTCGATGTACTGACTATATAACACATCATAATAGGAATTTGCCAAGTTATCTAGAATCATTTCAACTTGCTCTTTTTCAGTAGGTCGAGATGTCATCATACCTGCCTTATCTCGAAACCTTAAGAGAAACACCGTGAAACCCTCACCTAGAGCTTGTCGAACAGTTTCTAACTCTCGTCAAGTTATATCTAATTCATTGTTGTAAGAGTACTGCTTAGTAAATGCTTTCATAATCATTGACCAATTCTGAGTCTAGGAAGGGTCCAACTGAGTTAACCAACGAAGTGCTAGGCTTGAAAGAGTAAGAAAAAAATGCTTGCTCCATCTGTTCTTCAATAAATCCCCATGATCTGGAAATATTAATGAAGACCTTTAAGTGTGCCCTCGAGTCACCCTTGCCATCAAACTTATCAGTGTTCCACTAAAATTTCTCTGAAATGCGAGCTCCGGGAAAGAGGACCATTTCATCAATTTCTGTGGCTTGAGCATCTACGACTTTTTCCTTCTATAAAAAATTTTCAAGTCTTCCTAATTGTTCCATCATCTTTCTTTCCCTTTCAGTTTCAGGGGGTCAGTTGGAAGATCTGATCGGATTTCCTCTTCATCATCCTCGACCACAAGCCTCAGTATGGTACGAGGTGCATTGGACCCCATCTTGGTCCAATCGTGTTCTCCTGGGGTTGAAATGGGTTCAGTTTGTTGTTGAGGTTGCTTGGAATTGGTAAACTGGGTGAATAAATGACGTAACTCCTCTAACTCTAACTGCATCATATCTACTCTCCTTTTCTCTTGGGTATTTGGTTGACTTCCACTAGCCAGATCCATATTCGTCGACTGTTCAGACGATACTGAGCTAGGTGAACTTGGTGGCGTGAGTTGAACTATAAGTTCCACCATTGGTAAGGACTTCTCAGTGCTGACTTGGATCAAATGATTATCTTGACGGGTCCACACAGACAACGGGGAATTGTCTTGATGCGGAATCGTGCCTGACCTAAACTAAGAAATTTAAATTTTAGATTTTTATTATTTGTTTTATGGACACACAAATTCCCCCTCAATAATAAGTGTCTAATTTTGGCCCAATTTTCAGTTGGTATTCACACACTCCTTTATTTTTCTTCCTTTTTTCTATTTTAAGGGCCCAATTTAAACACAAATTATGGTGTGGGAAAACAAACAAGTTGGTCCAAGCAAGAACAAACTCAGTTGATTTCACATAGGTATTTTGTTTCTCCCCGTATCATGGAAATACCTAATTATTCCTGGTTCTGGGATTGGTTTTATGGAACATTATTAGTCTAGAACACGTGCTAATATAATGTGGTGAAGTGGGAATCACCCCACAGGCACAGTTGCGTGAACCAAAACTGATATAGTTGCATCGCCCAATTCCCAATTGTCAAAGAACACATTAGGTTTAAACATATACAGGAAAAATCTCACTTTAGATGAAACAAGCTGGAAGGGTTCTAACTTGAACCTCAAACAATTACTGAGTTAGTTTGTGGCGTACCCTAGTTTTTTAATGGTCTAGTTCCTATATTATGCGATGCAATGGGTAAGGCTGTAGGACAAAACAAGGTTACCCTTGACAGAACCGATATACCTATCACTAAAAGTGAATCATAGGTACGTGGTTCCTTTGATATACCAGATGGTACTGTATCAAGGGGTGTGGCATCGTCGGTGATTATCCATGACATTACATGGGTTCAATCGGCTAATCACAGGGGCAGGTGTATCCGTGAGTGGGTGTGTGCCCAAGTGTAGTGTAGAAAGTGGCCATTAGTTAATTGCATAATGGCCCGATATGTTCTATCACCCCGAGGGTTTCAAACTATCGACAACCATCCTTGCCAATCAATTTCAATTCGAGCACTCTTATGTAGGAAGTGGACATCATTTGATCTCAGAGTACCTAGTATATCATGCACTGACCTCCCCGAGGGTGCGGGCACGACAAGGAGTACCCTCGTCAACCGATTTCACTTCAAACACGATGCATGATGCAGTTAGCAAGCAATATACAGAGATGTTTGCACACAATGATGATGAGGGGGAGAAAATTCTAACGTTTATTGTAAGTTTCCAGTATAGAAAGTTTGACAGTCCCCAGTGGAGTCGCCACTGTAAGGGAAAAGACCTTTTTTGGTCTTTTTCTCTCTTTTCTCTTCTATCCTTCCTTCTCACCTTTGGCCTGCATTGGATTGATGGCCTCCAAAGCATGGTCTTGCAACTATCGGGGGGATGGGGAAAGCATGATTTTTGGAGTCGCCATCTAGGACTCAGAGCCTAGAACCCTATGGTGGAGCCCAATTTCGATTGAGGGATCAAGCTCGAATAGGGGGTTGGTTCCCTGCGAAAGGAAGGAATCCCCTAATTTGACTTCATACCTTGGTTTGTTCCAGAGATAGAGGTCCATGTCAGGTTATGAGTGTGGGAAGGTGTTAGGCACCCACCTCGCTCGGAATTCTAGGTCTTTCTATCAGAAGCTTGGATTTTGAATATTCTCCTCCGAGAATTTTAACAGTCTAAGCTAGCATAGTTCTCTTATATGAAATAACACAAACACATATATATATATATATATATATATGAACTGGCTTGAAAGAATTCTACATGAAATAATAAGAAATGCAGTTATTTTACCTACATCTATGTGCTATGCTTTATGACAGGAAAATCATGATCGTTATTTTATTTGAGAAACACATGCGATAACATAAAAAATGATGAAACAAACTAAACTTGATGGACAGATGCTAAAATTAATACATGAAACTACAACGGTAATTCCTTATTTTATACAGTAAACACGTAAAACAAATATATACAGAAATGAGGCAAATGATATTGCAATAGAAATTGCAATATAATATTCACGTGATAATGATTGATGAAAATGGTGAATTTCCTGATAATTTTCCTCGACTCAGAGGTAACGATTTAATTTTCTTTTCTCTTTCTTGGAGAAATTAATAACTTCTGGCACCTGGGTAAGAAAGTTGACAAGGCTTTTTTGCTAGGGTGTGACTATGGATTCTGGTTTTTAGAAATCTGAATAGGACTTCCATACTATATTTCTAGAATCGGAATCAACTCTAAAAATTTGAGCAGGGCTTCTGCGCCGTATTCCTAGGGTTGGAATTAACTCGGGAATTTTATGTCGAGCTTCCATGCCATATTTCTAGGGTTGGAGTCAGGTCAGAAATTTTGGGTAGAGCTTCCGCACAGTATTCTAGGGTTGAAATTAGTTCGGAAATTTTGGGCAGAGCTTCCGTGCCATTTTTCTAGGGTTGGAATCAGCTTAGGGATTTTGGGCAGAGCTTCCGCACCTTTTTTCTAGGGTTGGAATCACTAAGGGATTTTGGGCAGAGCTTCCGCACCATTTTTCTAGGGTTTGGAATTAGCTCAGGAATTTTAGCCAGAGCTTCCACGCTGTGTTTCTAAGGTTGGAATCAGCTTAGGGATTTTGGGCAGAGCTTTCACGTCGTATTTCTAGGGTTGGAATAAGCTCAGGAATTTTGGGCAGAGCTTCCGTGCCACAATTCTAGGATTGGAATCAGCTCCGCATCGTATTTCTAGGGTTGGAATCAGCTTAGGGATTTTGGGCAGAGCTTCCGCGCTGTATTTCTAGGGTTGGAATCAGCTTAAAAATTTTGGGCAAAGCTTCCGTACCATATTTCTTGGGTTAGAATTAGCTCAGGAATTTTGGGCAGAGCTTTCGTGCAGTATTTCTAGGGTTGAAATCAGCTTAGGAATTTTGGGCAGAGCTTCGGCACCGTATTTCTAGGGTTGGAATTAGCTCAAGAATTTTGGGCAGAGCTTCCACGCCATATTTCTAGGATTGGAATCAGCTCAGGAATTTTGGGCAGAGCTTTCGCACCATATTGAATTTAAATGAAAAGAATTTGAACAAAGGGTTTGATGCTAACTTGAAATCGATGACTTGGATAACCTGGGCTTTGGGCTTCCGGCAACTTCAATCTTCCCTCTTTTTCTTTCTTCTCTCTTTTTTTTCTCTCTTTTGGAACTTTACTCTCTGTTGCTTTCTGTCTTGTTTTTTTTTTTTTCTATCTATTGCTTTCTGTCCCGGGTTTACAGTGACCCATGGGTCACTATTTATAGGAGAGGACGATGGGTAGGGGTGTAAAAACACCCAAAGCCATGAGAGGGGGGCCAAATCTGTGTAAGCCCCCCACAAATCCATGTAAGGGCTTACATGGATTTGTGATCCCTTACACAATCCGTGTAAGCCCTTACACAGATTGTGTAAGGGTTTACACGGACCCCCTTTGTGTCACCCCGTTAATGTACGTGTCACCCTGAAAATAGGTACGTGTCACCCTGTTGAGCTTTGAAATCGTACATGGTACCCTCTTACACCTCTAGATACTCCCCTAGACCTGGTGCTACTCCCTAGCCTGGGCGGCAGTAGCCTTTGGTGGAGTCCTTATCTCGTCAATAGTAGTCAGTAAGTCTTGGTTTTGGATAGGGTCTGGTTTAAGTTCAAGGTTTGATTTTGGTTTGATTTAAAATTTTGATTTTGGTTTGATTATGGTTTGATTTATGGTTTGATTATAGGTTTTATTAAAAGTTAGATTAAGGTTTGATTATGGTTTGATTTATGGTCTGAATTTAAGGTTTAATTTTAATTTAAATTATGGTTTGAATTTAAGTTTTGATTATGGTTTGATTTAAGGTTTGATTATAGGTTTGATTAAGGGTTTGATTTTAATTTAATTAAGGTTCAGAGATTTCCTTCTAATAAGTTTCCCTTAAATGATCAGGCATTTGAGCTGCCCGAGCTTTAGTGGGAATTTGGTTTTCAGAAAAGGTATCCTCATATGGAAGAGTAATAATATGAGTTTTCCTAGACCAGAATGCCATTGGAACGTCTGAACTGACTTCTTTTTCAAGTTAAGCTTAGAAGTTTTTAACTCGAACTTGAAAAATAGGGTCATCAATTTTTTGTTGTATGCTCTTTTGTTGGATTTCAGATGATAAAGAGCATATGAACTTTTCTTTGGACTGAACTTGAGCTCGGATTTCATTCATCGTATAAACCTTCAGAGGTTCGATGAAATGAAAGGTGATAGGGTGATTTTGAATCACCGAATGAAGACCGACTGAGTCAATTTGTAATAGATACAGTTGGGATAGAAATGGAGTACCAAGAAGTACAAATTGAAAGAGTCCTTTTACCATTATAAAAGGAGTCCTTAGGCAATGTCCATTATTACATATAGAAGTAGAGGGGAGTTTGCATTCGACCTGCATTCTATATCTGTCAGCAATAACCAATTTTTGAGTGGTCGTCTCAAAGTATTTAGAAGGTACAAGTCCTTTATTAATACAATTTATATCTGTGCCTAAGTCGATTAAGGTGATAGTTTCTAGGTTAAACTCATGATTAACAACGATGTCAATCATCACATGCCATCGATGAGTTTGAACCTGTTAGATTGTTAAGATTTGAGCGTCGTCATAAGAAACTGCAGTAGGAGTCGCAGAGGTACTAGCTACTATATTTTGAGTTGCTAGTAGATCCTTGAAGGAGGCTTCTTCGTCAGAGTTTTGCTTAATAAGTCTGTTTTCATTATAAAGTTCAAAAATCTGAATTCTTTGTATAAGATCTCGAACTTCAGTTTTAACTTCATTAATGTCCTTACGAAGTTCCTGAATTATAGGTTCTCAGGTGTGAGAAGTAGCTTTGACCAGATTGATTATAGTTTTAAAGCTGTAATCTTGAACCATAGGTTTTTGAGGAACTGGGCTAGGCCTAGTATTATCCTTTACTAAGGTGATATACTCATGTAAGAGTTGAGCCTTAGTTGTAGGATCAGTGGCTTGGTCAATGGTCTTTAAAAGAAATGATTCTTCAGATAAGTGAACCATCAAACCATTTTCCTTTAGCATAGCTTGGTAAGGATCACAACTACAATGGGGAGTCTGAGATTTAGACTCAGAAGAATCACTATCGAACTCAAGTTGACAATATCTTGATCTGAGTTGGACTCAGAGTCTAGCTCAGGATCAGAGGAGCTGTATAGCAAGACCTTTTTAAGATTTTGTTTCTGAGAGTCATCAATTTCTAAAGCATTGATTCTAGCTTTAGTTCGATAGTTATTCTTATAATATCCTACTTTTTCACATTTATAACAAACAGGGGGTTTAGTAGGAAAAGTGTTTTGAGGATGAGATTTTGAAAAGTGTTTCTTGAAGAAGCACTTAGGTTTAGCTTTATAGTGTTTGGCCTGGTATTTAGGCTCGGAAAACTTAAAGAGATTCCTATGGGTTTTCTTGGAGTCTGGAAGATGAACCTTTTCGAACCCAAATTGTTCACAGAAATCTCCAAGTTCTCTGAATCCAGCTTGTCTCTCTTTAGACAGTTGTTTTTTTAGTTTTAGGTTTGTACAGAGTCGTAGACCTTCATTGCATATGTCAGCAACTAATTCCCCGTAGGTGTATTGATAGAAGGGAATAGTGCCATTATGCTTTGCTTTAAGTTTATACCTTACCTTTTGAGCAAATAAAGGAGGTAGACCAAAGATGAACTTTTCTTTCCATATGGAATTGTTGCAGTCCTCTCTAGAAAAGACTTTAGCAAAAAAGACGTCTCTATACCATCTAGAATGAGATAGTGTTGGACAACAAAATTCATAATTTGTTCTCTTATTCGATCGTCTAGAATTTTAGCTGGTCTAACAAAATGAAGAGTTAAAGTATTAACCGCATCTTCTTAGTTGACATAAACAGTTCACTAGGTAAAATTACCATCAACTAGTTGTTCAGTAAGTTGTTACAGAATATGGGTCACAACATTTATAATTTGCTGCCTAACTTCTTCTGACAGATAGAAATCCCACCAACCACGAAGTTGGTCAAAAAATCATGTTGCTATCATTTTAGCAACCTTAGAATCAGATGAATGATTTAGTTTTGTCGTTGTAGCATATATAAGCATCTGTTTCAAAAGATTGATAATTTGATATTCAGATAAACCATCAATATTCCACTCAAAAATAGTATTACCATCGATCGAAAAATTTATAGGTTTTCCTTTTACTTCGAAATGAAGGTCGAGGGTAATAATAGTTTGTTGGAGTGGTAGGCATAACTTTTTGAGCTTTCCTCATAACTTGGTTAAGTTGAGGAAAGGACTCAGGAATTGCTTCCTATGAAGGTAGCATAGACTGAAATTCCTTCTCTGCCAATTCAATTTCAGAATCAGAAGGTTCAGCAAGAGAAAGAGTCAGGGCCTGCCTGTCTTCTAATTTTTCTTTAGATACCTGGAGCTTTTAGAGTCGAGTAACAATCTCATCAAGAATGTTAGACTCAGTTTTCTTCTTTGGGATATCTAAGGTTGGAGGATGTTTAAACAGGACAGACTGGTTGCTTCTTGGTTGAGAAGCAACTTCTGGCTTGCTTCTAGGTTGAGAAGCAAAATTTGGTCAGATATGCTCAATTTTAGCATGAGAAGTAGATGGAGTAGAAGCTTTTAATGAGAAGCTTTTAATGAGTCTACTATCATCTCAATACGCTTAGTTTGGTTTCCAATAGACTGAAGACATAGATTAGTAAAGCTATTTTGTTCAACAACTTGACTAAGATGAGATTCAGTCAGAGGAGAAGTGGTATGGCTTGAAGTTTTAAAAGGAAAAGCCATCTTATTACTGCCTATATTTAAGGTTTGAAATGGAGGGTGAACAAATTCAAGTCTGGTTCCCTCTTTAGAAACATAAGTGGTTGTTACCTTCTTAATCTCACCAACCTGATGAGGGTTAGAGGATTTATTAAGAAGATAAATTTTTAATCGCTGAAAGAAGGAAAGATTTATTTGATGAGTTTCCATGTGAGAAACCCATTTTTCATGAAGCTCTTGTCGCTTTAAACTGGAAGAATAATGCTCTTCAAATAGTTTTCTTTTTCTTTCATTCTTAGCGGATCTGTACTCCTAAATTAGGAATTTCTTATTAATTTAGAATTTGGGTTCTTCAGTGATATGAAGCATCATGATTCCTTAAAGGGGCTTGCATATCAAAGGGGGTTAGAGAAGAAGACCCAGTTTCCCTATTAATTGGAGTAAGAGGAGGCTGGAATTGAGCCTGTGATTGTTCTCTTTGCAGAGGACCATAAATAGGTTGATTAACCTGAAAATGTGTACGATTGGTACCCTTAAGGTTTATAATCCCATCATAATTCTCATTCTGAATTCTTGAAGTAAAAGCACGAGAAGGTGCTTGAAACAAGAGATATTCAGAAGAAATTATAAAAGAGGTAGATCTTCTTGAATCATTAGATCTACGATTGAAAGTAATTTCAACATCACTAGAAGGAAGCTGATTAATGTATGATGGAGAGGTTCTCATGGGTGGCTGAGGTTGAGCCACAGAGGTTAAGGTCCAAGAGTCAGGAAAATTAACTTCTGACCATCTGATACATCGGGGCACAAAAACTTGAGATCTTTCAGAATTGGCATGGAAACAGACAGTTTGACCTTTTGGATCTATAAGCTTAGCATTTGGTGCACAGGTGGTCATTGCCTTGTAATAGATACGATAAATTATTGTAATATTTTGAGTTCCTGGGAGAATATCGTATCCAAAAGTCCTTAAGGTAATAACAATACCATTTAATATATTTGGATCTGTGAGAGACATGGGTAAATTTGGTCTACTTTAAAAATAGATGGGTCCTTCACAAAGGCTAGTCTCAACAAGACCTATTAGAGATTCATTAAAATTATTTATTCTCGCATCTCTAATGGTAGCAAAAATCGCACAATTCAACCCTGAAAGAGTTAAGGGTTTCAAGGCGACTTGAACTAGGCCGATGTGGATGAACTTAAATCCACGCTTTCTATGCCTCTGAATCTAGGAGCTGATCAAAAGTTGAATTTGCTCTTGATCAGAAGCAAGAATATGAGGGCTTTCGCATGTCTTAATAACATAATCACTATGAAATGCGAAAGTGCCTTTATGATATACCTCGGATTCAGGTATTTTGGGAATGGTATAATTGTTAATAGCAACTTCAAGATTACGAAAAACCACTTCTTCAGAATTGTGGACTGTGTCATTAGTCCTTCCGGAGGTGCTAGCTTCAGAAGATGAGGATCTCCCTGAGCTAGAGCGAAAGTATGAAGCCATAGTCTTAGAGGTTTGAGTCAATAAGTGTCTCGATCAATATATCCTACTATCAATCCCGCCTACTGTCAATACTATTTCGCCTTCAAACACCTATCTTCGGCAACACGGCTGAGTACGACTTGGGTGTAGGTCTATATGACAAAGGGTGAAATACTACCAACTTAATGGTCCTTATGAATTTGGCACCTGTTCAAACTTGGCTCTGATACCATTTACAACCAGGATCAAAGGATGATCGAAAGAAGATCGAAACTAGGCAGCGAGAGAAGCTATTAGGCTGAGGAGCTATCTTTTCTCATACTGTAATTTAGCCAATTCAATGATTTCTCGTTTATTAAGTTCCTTAGCGTAGTTGCTAGGATATACAGTATTGAGATAAAGATAAAATCAATATAATCAAGAGAAATATTAATCAAATTATCTAATGAAACAAGCTCTTCTTTTAATTTTCTAACAGCAAACATAATACACGAAATCAAAAATAAGGAAGATAAACTTACATGAGAAACTTCAATTTACAGATTTGAACACGAACACTTGTAGATAGCACAACACTTAAAATGTTTACAGGACACTCAGAAAACTCACAAGACACTTTTACAAACTTACCTAAAGCTCTATTTCTTCGTATATTTTGTGGTGTCCTCAAAGAATGAGGAGATCTCCTTTTATAGATGGCGGACACCAAATTACAATAAACTACGGTTGAGGGATGCTGATGGGCCTTGATAGAGATGGCGTCGATTGGGCATCCAACCAATCGAGTATGACAACTAAACAGCCTCAAGATAAGGTGTTCTTTTCTGAAAGAGGGTACACCTAATAAGGTGTGGGGTTTGTGTCAGAAACTGATAAGCTTCGGTCGAAAGTTATCTTGTCCGTAGTCTAGGTGTGTGACTAAAAATAAGCCATGAAAAGATTCTCTGACATTCCACGTGGGAGGACCCACTATTTTCCAGAAGAGTCTTAGTGAGGTGAATTATTAAAGTATCCACCCGTGACACTCACTATAATAGGCTTATAGTGCCGCATGACGCATGCCAAGACATCAGTCTGACTAGAGTGGCACTAGGTGTAGATGCTTGACACCTAGCAAGAATTAGAATAGCGTGTCTGGTTAGCACAACACTAGGTCATGGTGCAATGAGACCTCTTGAACCCTCTTTTTTTTTTTTGATAGGACAAGGGGCCTCAATATTCAGGCCATTTAGCGCATTGACTACCATCATCCGAAGGAGGAAGAGTGGAGGAGGAGGATGAGGATGAGGATGGTGCAGGGTCGTTGGATTGAAGATTAAACCCGATAGCTGTGAGAATGCACTCCTGGATCTGCTCATCAGATAAATACGGAAGATAACGCCGAGCAGCTTGAAACATATTATAAAAAGGTGTTTAGGTTGCCATTGAAGAAGAAGGTGCAAGGGGTAGATCGGCACCAATGCCTCGTTTAAGTACAAAACGAGAACCAGTCAATAGTGAAATGTCAAATTTATCCCACCATTTGACAAATAGATGTCACTCCAAATGAGGAACATAGTTTCATTCTTCAAATTCATCAGTAGTAATTTGATACTTCCACTGAAGGATTCAGGGTACTTCGTATAAGATAAAAAATTGAAAGAAGAGAGCCCAAGAATCCAGAGGTTGATTAAAGTCTTTAAACTTGGTAATGGACTGTTGAAGAGCTGTAGGGAGGAACTCAACTGGAGGTGGTCTCCAAGTGAAGAACCATTGGAGAAACCAGTTCGACACGCCTAATAAGGTGTGTTGAAGTCGAGACCTCACGAACCAGGAATGGGTCTCATGATCGTTCTGATATAAGAAGATCATATCCCAAGCTTTAATATAATTGGCATAATCAAAGACCTAAGTTTAAGGCCAGTGACATCATGAAATTCGCGTTTGAATGAGGGTGAAGATCCCCATTCGCAATCATGAATGATGTTTGATATATTGAGCTTAGAATAAGCCTGAACATGTGCAGATCTATAATAGTGCTGAATTTGAGCACTTTGAATTTCTTCACGGATCCTCTCATAGAAAAAAATGAGTTTTATCACCAGTGGATGGATAAAGGTGATCACAGAGATAAATAGTGACAATTTCGGAAGGAGTGTGGCGAAGATGGATGGATTTGATGGGAATGACTGGGACAAAGTTTGTTGCTATGAAAGGAGAGTTATTGATAGCCATTAAGATTGAGGCAGGTGATGGAAACTGGGATGAAATAGGAGAAGGATGTTCTTGAAGTTTCCTAGAGGATGTTGAGGCAATATCTTTATTTGGAGAGACAGGGATAATAGCCTTCTGTTTAGGAGCCCTGCAAAAATTCTCGAGTTAAAAAGTCAGGTAAACTGTTAGTATTGCTTTTAATGAATTCAATACTAAAATAAAAAACAGAAAGTAGTGACTGCCATCGAGCAAAGATTTGTTTTGAGGCAAGATTTTTGATATCTTTCTCAAGGACATCTTTAGCTGCTTTACAGTCGACTCGTACCAAAAAATGTTGATTAAGAAGATCACTCTCAAATTTGGTTATACAGAAAATAAGTGAAAGAATCTCTTTTTTTATTGTTGAATACTTTTGTTGAGTGGGATTCCAAGTACCAAAAGTGAAACGTACTAATACTTCGTTTGAAAGATTAGGACATCTTTGCTTCAAGATACCACCATATCCAAATTCGGATGCATCAGTCTCAACAATTTTGAAATAATCTGGTCGTGCTAAGCTTAAGCATGGGAGTGTTTTAGCTTTAAGCTTGATTTTGCAAACAGAATTAGTGTATACATTTGTCCTTGGTTCAGGCTACTGTTTAAGCCTATTAAACAAAGGTTTGACGTCCTTTGCTAAGTCTTTATAGAACTCAGTAATATAATTTAGACTACCAAGAAACCTTTGGAGTTGAGTCTTGTCTATTATTTCATCAAAAAAATTATCTACAAATTGAATAGCTCATTCTATGGGAATGATTGATCCAAAAGAGATGTAATATCCCAAGAACCAAACTTTAGTTTGAAATAAACTTATTTTCTTGGCAAAAACAACAAGTCCTACTTGACGAATAGCAGAAAAGAAAAGATTTAAGTGTTTCCAATGTTGAGAAATGTCCTGAGAATATATAAGGACATCATCAATATACACAATTATAAACTATGAATATTGATTAAAAATTTTATTTATAATTTTTTGAAATTCAGATGGAGCATTTTTAAGTCCAAAAGGCATAACATTCCATTCGTATTGACCGAATGGGACAACGAAAGCTATCTTATACCTATCGTTCTCTGTTATCTAAATTTGCCAGTATTCGGACTTCATATCAAACTTGGAAAATACGCTGGAGGTGTATAATCGGTTGAGAAGATCCCTCTTATTAGGGATAGGATACCGAATCCATTTAAGAACCTTATTTAAAGGTTTGTAGTTTATGACATGTCTGGATGCACCTCTTTTAATTTCAGCTTTATTATTAATATAATCAAATAGTTTAAATTTAAGTTTAAGGTTCGGGTTCTAGTTGGGTTTAAGGTTTAGGGTTTTGATTAGGGTTTAGGGTTTAGGGTTTAAATTAGGGTTTAGGGTTTAGGGTTTAGGGTTCAAATTAGGGTTTGGTTTGGTTCAGAGTCTGCTATAGTTCAGGGTTTGGTCTGGTTTAGGGTTTGGTCTGGTCTAGGGTCTGGTTTGGTCTAGGGTCTGGTCTGGTTCAGGGTTTGGTTTGGCCTAGGGTTTGATCTGGTCTAAGGTTTGGTCTAGTTCAGGGTCTGGTCTGGTTTGGTTTGGTTTCAGTGGGTTTGGTTTGGTTCAGGGTTTAGGGTTTGGTTTGGATTGGTTTGGGTTGGTTTGGTTTAGTTCAAGGTTTAGGGTTTGGCTTGGTTTGGTTCAGGGTTTAGGGTTTGGTTTGGTTTGGGTTGGTTTGGTTTGGTTTGATTTGGGTTGGTTTGGTTCAGTTCAAGGTTTAGGGTTTGGTTTGGTTCGATTTGGTTTGGGTTGGTTTGGTTCAGGGCTTAGGATTTGGTCTGGTCTGGTTTAGGGTTTGGTCTGGTTTGGTTCAGGGTTTGGTCTGGTCTGGTTTAGGGTTTGTTTTGATTCAGGGTTTGGTATGGTTTGGTCTGGTTCAAGGTTTAGTCTAGTTTGGTTCAGGGTTTGGTCTGGTCTGGTTTAGGGTTTGGTCTGGTTCAGGGTTTGGTTTGGTTTGGTTCAGGGTTTGGTCTGGTCCGATTTAGGGTTTGGTGGTTTGGTTCAGGGTTTGATCTGGTCTGGTTTAACTGGTTTAAAGTTCAAGTAGGCATTACGGCACTCTTGGGTTTCCGTTTTTTCCATACAAGATATCAATGAGACCGTATTTCTGAATACTTTCCAATGATATGGGAATCGAGCACCTACTAGCTCGATTGTCACGTTTTAGCAAAAGGTATTAATGACCACTTTCAGTCACCTTCCCCGCATCATTTAAATTTTGACCAATCACCAGTTCTGGGATAGTCTGGATTTGTGCCGAAAATTCAATTTCTTTCCGAAATAGAAAATATATGTCTCCTCATTACCTATAATTCATTATTGCCGAGGGGGGACAAAATTTGGTGTCTACAAGGAGCATGTATCTACTTAACTTGAACACAATCCAAGTTCCCTCCAAAGAATGATTGTTTAAGGAGCTAGATGTATTGTTCAGATTCCTCGGATGATAGTTGGCACTTAAGGAAGATTAGGCAAGGTTCACCTTCCATTCCTAGGTTAATCTGTCGAACTTCTTCATCTATGGGTGGTATAGGTTTTAGTTTCTCTTTGAGGGGCTCGAAGAGAGGGTCATCTTCCCAAGTCATGATTTCCTTCCCATCTTCTTCGACTGAAACCATATGTGCAGTTACTACCCAGAAATAATCTTCATTGGGCTCTGTCAGGAACACATCAATCTCACTCTAGGCTATTTCTGGGTCTTCCTCTTCTAACCAGTGCGGGCAATTGTTGTCCAAAAGTTCACAATGATTCTTTGAGTTGGGAGCGTGATTTGGTGAGCTGTTGCAACTCATCAATCGGCTATCTTTCTTGGATTCTCCAACCATAGTTTGGTTTTTCCTATTGATGTGGTAAAATTTGACTGAATGATCTTCCTCGCAAGACTGAATATTCCACTTTTGACCTGTACAGAAGAGCAGATAAAGGAGAGCCGGGCTGACCTGATGGGGGACTCTCCAATGCCTAAGTCAGAATTCCTCCACAATAGTTAAGAGAATCTTCTATTAAAAGAGTGATCGATCCTTCTTTAGGGGATTACCTTGCTATTTATAGGCAGTGAGTCCAAGTAGCATTTGTTGAGAGTCCAACTTTGACCAATAGTCCACTCTGCTTGATCCTACGAATATTCCCTGATTCTAGGGAAGATCCTACGGTTATTTCCTTTTTTCGTGAAGGCACTGGACTCTAGACTGGGAGCCGTTCTGAGTTTTGTGGGGGTGGTTGCACTCCTACATGCATCCACCACAGATGGCATTTCTTAGTCCCCCACATTCCGCAGGTTGCATATTGTAGTGGGTTACGGTTCTTGTTAGTCCATGGCCACCTGGGAGGTTGACAAAGGTAAGAGCTCGGCCATATGGGATGAGGCTGGAGCTTGGCTGTGAGGAGACTGAGGCTAGAGCTTGGCTGTAAGGAGACTGAGGCTAGAGCTCGGCTGTAAGGAGACCGAGGCTAAAGCCCAACTGTAAGGAGACCGAGGTGAAAGCTTGGCTGTAAGGAGACCGAGGCTAAAGCCCTACTATAAGGAGACCGAGGCAAATGCTCGGCTGTTAGGAGACTGAGGCTAAAGCCTGGCTATAAGGAGGTTGAGGCTAAAGCCCGGTTATCAGGAGACCGAGGCTAAAGCTCAGCTGTAAGGAGACCGAGGCAAAAGCTCGACAATAAGGAGACCGAGGTGGAGGTTCGGCCTAGATGTGGCCGAGGTTGGAACTTAACCTAGATGTGGCCGATGTCATGGTCTGATTTTACCTCATCATTAGCCCCCCGGTTTAGAGGATCGGGTCGGTCCTTCAGACCCCTCTTAGGTATGAAGCATCATAATGATTACTCGAAATTCATACACCATATTTTTGGCGTAAATCTGCTAGGCTTGACTTATGGCACTAGCATAAATTCTCAACTCGGGGAGATGAAGCGCCTGTAGATCCTGACCGTCATGATCGATCGATTCTGACCGTTTGATTAACCGCCCCTTCTTGTAAATAGGCCCTTTGTTTAGTCCCTTTCCTTTGTTCTTCGGAGGGGATTTGTGCAAGTGTTCGGCACGACAACAACTGGAGTATTAGCTCGGCTCAGTGCGAAGTTTTTGGCTCACTCTTCTTCAAATTTCATCAGTAAGTTATGGTCACTACTCGCTCTTCTTGGTGCCTTTTGCTAAGCCTGTCACCAAGGATCCCGTGGATCCGTGTGTAGGATCCTCTAGTACTATGCTGGACCAACCATCCCCATTAGCCGTAAGTTAAGCTCTGCTAGGACTCGACAGTCCTTCTAGAGCCGAGGAGTCACTTCCTCTTCTATGAAACTTCCTCTAGTAGCTCGGCTGTAGTGGCTCTAGGTCTGAGTCTATTGAGGAAACCGTGGTGTTAGAGGTTCATGTTAGGTTACGTCCCAATGTTATGTCTTCTAATGAGTCCCCCAGGTAGAAGTAAGGGAGACTTTTGCTGCTGTGGTGGTAGGAGCCGAAGCTTCCGCTGAATGGGAAGCCGAGAGTTCTGAAGGTGAAGGGTCGGCATCCTCTTTTGATGAGGCACAAATTGTTTTGTCTATTGGGAGTATTTTGACGATGAAGTTTCTGAACCTGATAAGGAAACGGTTCAGCATTCCCGACCACGTGGTGATGAGGGTCCGATAAGGAGAGTCAGAGATACTCACGGGATGAAGTGGACTGACATGGCTGCTTTTCAAAGGCAGCCTTTGGATCCTGTTCTAGAGTTGTTGTGCTCGGTTCGATTACTAGGGGATTGTGTCGAGCCAACTAATGCCAAACTCCTGGCAGATCTTGCTCAGCTTTGAAGTCTTCATATCAAAGATTCAGTGTGATGCATCTCTGGACACGTTTCGTCGATATTTCATTACGAAGAAACATCACTCTGGGTGGTATTAATTTACTTGTAGGAACAGAGATGGGTCATATAGGACTTTACAAATGTTCATCCATATGCCATTGTCTGTGAAGAACTGGAAGGATCAGTTCTTCTATGTGGCAATGTCCAGTAATCCCTTCAAGGGGGCTTGGACTAGGCTAAGCCTTACAAAACTGAACCGATCTCCCACCCTTAGTGAAGAAGACATCCAAACCGTTCAAATGTGCTTGGATGGGGAAGCGGTGGATGTCTGTGATCTGTTCGACGAAGATTTCCTTCGAGAGTGGGAGCTTAGAGAAGTCCTGAAGGAGGGTGAGGGCTCAGCCTAACTTAGGATATTTCCTTGTGTTTTTTGTTGGTGTAGTGTGTCTTCTAATCTTCAGCTTTGTGTTTTCTTTTGTAGTGGTGAATGTGGCGATTGACCCCTAGAAACTTGCTGCTGCATTAGCTCAAGCTCGAAAGGCGCAGGCAGCTGAGTAGGTAGCAAAAAGGTCTGCAGACAAGGGGAAGGGAACCACTGGTGGTTCTAGTGGCAGTAAAGCCCCTATTGATACCACTGGGGCCACCAAGACTGCTCCCATTAGGGGTGTCAACCGGTCGGGCCGGTTCGGTTTCGGTCGGGCTTAATCGGGCTTGAAGACCTTCAAAGGCTACACCGTGTCCGCCCATTTAACTAATCGGGCTTAGTTATTGAGGGCATGGTACACTTTATATTCGGTCGGTCGGTCTCGGTCTATAATCGGGCTACCTTAATCGGGCTTTAATCGGGCCTTAACCGGGCTACGGACATGTTTAATGTTAAACGGGCTTTAACCGATTTTTAAACGGGCCCTCTTTGAAATGTATTGTTATATTCCGGCCCACTCATGCAAGCCCAAAAAAATGACAATAAATCAATAAATGATACCAAATATAACCATTATTTAAAATGTGAACATGTCTTTACTTTTTAGTTTTTATTCTTTAATTTGGGGGTAAATAGGTATTTTACAATCATTAAAGGGTCGGGCCAAGTCGGTGCACAATAGGCGGTCTCGATCGGCGTTATTCGTCGGTCTCGGTCGGCGCTGACGGTCCAAGTAGAAAACCGAGACCGACCATTTATAAACGGGCGGGCTCAAGCCCGACACGCTTAATAAACGGTCCGGGCCGGGCCGGTCTATAAACGGTCGGTCCCGGTCGGTTTAATCGGGTCGGGCCACTAATTGACACCCCTAGCTCCCATCGTGATTGAGCCGAGGGCCGAGAAAGTGAAGAGACCTCCGATTAAGGTTTTAGCTTAGCACGGCGCGCCGAGCAAGGCTAAGGTGGCCCCTCCTGCTCTAGTGGTGGCTAAGGGGGCAAGTATGGGAAGGACGCCGCCCCGGGTGCTGCCCCAGCCTCCTTGTGGGGAACAAGGCGATCCTAAGAGGTAGTGCGAGGAGCCGTCACCTGGCCGCATCGACGTGGTTGATTGAATAGAGTCTTCTGGTATGGTGCCTATGCATGCTCCTTGGGCTGGGTGCAAGGCCGTGCCCCCCATATGGGATCTACTGGACGGGACAGCTACCATCGCCAACCCTCACGACGCTTGGATCTTTGGTTATTGGGGATGCCTCCGCATTAATACCGAAGACGTGAGGAACCTCCCTGACTTGAAGTTTGCTGAGCAAGTCTACCACCACGTTTGTGATATGAGTTACTTCTCCTTTCTTTTTTTTTCTTTTTTTTTGTTATGCCAAGATAATTTTGCTTTCTGTGCAGGGGTATAACTGGTCGGTGGAAGTAGCCTGTCGATTTTAGCGGATGGGTCATGCTCGCATGAAGGCCAAGGCAGAGACCGACAGAGCCCAGGGGGAGTTATTGAAGGCTTCGGGTCAGCTAGAGGTGGCTAGTAAGAGAGTCCATGCTGCGGATGCTAAGGCCGAGGCTGTAGAGAAAAGGGCGAAGGACCTAGAGGCTCAGATGGCCAAGTAACTCCAAGTGAAAAATAACTTGGTGAAGGCCAAGGACGAGCTTCAGGTTGAGGTCACGAAGACCCAGGAGGCATAAAAAAGCTGAAGGAGGAGCACACTGCTCAGATGAGAGTGTTGAAGGAACAACACCAGGCTGAGCTGAAGGTTACAATGGAGAATGCGGTGGAGAGGTACGTTGCTTCTCCGGAAGGGCAAGCATGGTTGATCGGTCTGAACACCACCTAGTTCAACCTTGGCTTAGACACCACGGTGAATTTTTCTTTGTGGGTGTTTAAGACACCGTTTGTAAATAATTTTCTTCTTCCTCCTTTTTTGTAAGTAGGAATCTTTGTACGCCCATCTTTCGGTATAATGAAAAGACTTTGTTTATCCCGCTTCTCTTTTTTCTTTTGGATTGAGTGTCATCCTTATGCATTTTTCATTCTTAGTGAATTGTGATGAATAGCTTCTCTTGCTCGGCCTAAAAAATTCCAAGGGAATACCTTGATCATAAAGAGGGGGCCCAGACTAGAGCTCGATCACTTAGTGACTATGTCAAAAGCTCTTTCGTATAGGAGGCTGAGGTGTTAACCGAGTCCTGTAGGGACAAGGGTTAGAGCTCAGTCCTACGGGGATCGAGGTTATAACTTGGTCCTTTTGAGCTCGATCATGTAGCCCTAGAGATAGGAGCTTTGATTTCCCTGCCCCCGGAGGTAAGGGTCTCTAGTGCTTGCCTCAGAGGTAAGGTCTTTTATTGCCTTAAAGATTAAGGTCTTTTTGTGGTTTTGCCTTAAAGATAAGGTCTTTAGGTTTTGCCTTAAAGATAAGGTCTTTATGTTTTGCCTTAAAGATAACGTCTTTATATTTTCTTGCCTTAAAGATAAGGGCTTTTAATTTTCTTTGCCTTAAAGATAAGGGCTTTTAATTCTTTGGGATGAAAGAAGGCATGGCCAAGCTACCGAGCCTTAATGGGTGCATAGATTATTGTCAATGATGACACAAAGGATTGTTTACCATAATTCAAAAACAAAGAGAGAATTCGTCTTTAATTGAATGGGTGAATTACAAGAACTGCTGAGATGAATCAAACACCAAATGAGCATTAATTAATTTGATAGGAATGCTAGCTAGGAAATAGACTGGGAAAACACGACTTCCTACTAATTGCTATAACAAATGCTATATAAAAAAAACTATTGATAGAATTTCTTGAGATTTTTTACGTTCCATGCTCTTTGTACGGCGCTACCCTCTTGGTCTGTAAGTGGTACGATCCCGGGTGGATCACCCTAGAAATGATATAAGGACCTTCCCAATTTGGGCTGAGCTTACCGACTCCTTAGGGGTCTAAAACTATAGCCTTCCTCAAGACTAGATCTCCTATTGCGAAACCCCAAGCCCTTACCCTTTTGTTATGGAATTGTGCTACCCTTTACTTGTACGCTTCATTCCGGATGAGAGCTTCTTCACAGACTTCGTCAATGAAGTCGAGGCTTGCCCTTAGTTCGTCTTCATTACGTGCTTCTTCAAAGGTTGTTGCTCGAAAGGATGCTTGAGCAACCTCCACTGGCATTAGTGCCTCTGTTCCTTATGGTAACCTGAAGGGCGTCTCCCTTGTCGGGGTTCTGGTTGTTGTCTTGTAGGACCATAGGATACTCAGCAGCTGATCTGGTCAATTCTCTTTTGCTTGGTCCAACATTTTCTTAATTCCTTCTAGTAGGTTCTGGTTCACTTTTTTCCTTGCCCATTTTTTTGCTGGTGTCCCACCACGGTGTTGCGAAAACTGATTTCATGTCCCTCACAGAAACGTCTGAATTTCTGATTATTGAATTGTTTCCCATTGTCTGTTAGCAGAACTTTGGGGGCTGCAAAGCAGTATATGACATCATCTCTCACAATCCTTTCCATGACTAGCTTGGTTATCCTTGCCAAGGGACGAGCTTCTACCCATTTGGTGAAATAGTCAATTATCACAATCAAGAATTTTGCACCTCCCCTACCACTCTTGAAATGTCCAAGGATGTCAATTCCCCACATTGCAAATGGGATGGGGGGGGGCATATGATTGAGCTCAGTTCGGTTTCCAGGACATGAGGCATAGCAACATGTATCTGACATTTGAAACACCATCGATACTGCATTGCTTCTTGCTGCATCTTTGGCCAATAGAACCCTTGGCGCAACAATTTATATACTAGTGCTCGGCCTCCTATGTGGCTGCAGAAGATTCCTTCATGAACTTCTTTTAGGGCGTCTGCTGCCTGACTAGGCCCTAAGCATTTCAACAATGGCCTAGAAAAAGATCTTTTGTAGAGTAGTCCCCCTTGCATTGTGTAATTGGCGGCCCTTCATTTCACTGTTCTTACCTCATCTCAGTCTTCTAGTAGGTGGTCATCCCTTAGGTAGTTGATGATAGGTTGCATCCAGTTTGCCTCAGTAGTGGGTATTTCATTGTCGCAAATTTCTTTCTTTAGGTAAGCTGGATGATTAAGTGTTTCGAGATACACCGTTCTTCCCGGCTACCTGGACCATTGTGAATATCGTGAAGCTTTCAACAAGAGATTTCACTTTCTGGAGATATTTACACATCCTTTCCTCCTTTGCTTCGTACTATCCATTGACTTGGTTCACCACCAGCTGTGAATCGCTGTGAGCTACTAGTTCCTCCACTAGTACTGACTTAGCTAGCTTCATTCCTACTATCAAGGCCTCATACTCCGTATTGTTGTTGGTTGCTGGAAATGTGAATCTTATTACATACTGGATTGCGAACTCTTTTGGACTTAAGAGAATGATCCCCGCTCCGCTTCTAGAGGAATTGCTAGACCCATCCATGCAACTTCCATTTTCGGCTTGGTTCAATATCCTCCTTTTCTTGATCTTCTTTTACCAATGTGCATTCCACAACCAGTGCCTGTCCTTTGATTGCGTTCCTCGGCCGGTATTCAATGTCGTGCTCACTTAATTCAATAGACCTGCTATGAGGCAGCCCGAAACACTTGGGCTGTGGAAGACTTTTTTCAGTGGTTGATCCATGAGTACTGCCACGGTATGAGCTTGGAAGTAGGGTCTAAGCTTTCGAGTGGCTTTCGCAAGTGCGAATGCCAACTTCTCAATTTTTGTATAGAAAGCTTCTGTGCTCAGGAGGACCTGACTGACATAATAAATTGGGCTCTGATGCTTCCTTTCTTTTTTCATAAGTGCCGCGCTTACGATCATGGGGGATGTTGCTAAATACATTTTACAGTACTTCGCCTGGCTCGGGTTGGCTTAGTAGTGACGGGCTGACCAAGTATGCTTTTAGGTTCTCAAATGCGTCATTGTACTCCTTCATTCATTCGAATTGTTTGCTGGTCTTTACCCCCTTTAAAGTTTTGAAAAAAGGCTGGCACTTGTCTCTTGCCAGAGAGATAAATCGGTTTAGGGCTGCAATACTGCTTGTTAACTTCTGAACCTCCCATATGTTTCTTGGTGGCTGCATCTCTTGTATGGCCTTGACCTTTGATGGATTCTCCTCAATTCCCCGTTCGGAAACTAAGAAGCCCAGAATTTTTTTGGAAGTCACCTCAAAAGCATACTTTGTGGGGTTTAGCTTCATTCTGTTTTGACGCAGATCTTCAAATGCCTTATTCAGGTCGACGACATGGTCACTATCTTTGGCACTCTTGACTAGTATGTCATCAACATATACTTCCATGTTTCACCCGACTGGTTCCGAAACATGAAGTTCACCATTCTTTGGTAGGTGGCTCCCGCATTCTTCAACCTGAAGAACATTACCCTATAGCAGAAGTTTCCTCAGGCAGTCAGAAACGTGATTTTTTCTTCGTCCTCCATCTTCATTCGGATCTGATTGTACTCGAAATATGCATCCATGAAAGTGAGCATTCCATGACTGGCCATGGAGTCTATCAAAGTGTCAATCTTTAGCAGTGGATAGCAATCCATATGGCAAGCTTTATTCAGGTTTGTGTAGTCTATGCAAATTTGCCACTTGCCATTGGATTTAGGCACCATCACAACATTGGCCAGCCATGTGGGGTATTTAATTTCTTTTACGAAGCCTAAGTCTAATAAGTTTTCTAGCTCCTCATTTATTTTGCTTGTTTATCTCGGGAAAAATATCTCCACCTTTGCTGAAATGGTTTGAAATTCATCCCGATATTGAGGCTATGCTCAGCTACTTCCCTTGAGATCCCTGGCATATCTGATGAACTCCATGCAAACACATCCAGTTTAGCTTGGAGAAAACTTAGAATTTCCTTTTGGTGTCCTTGACTCAGTAAGGCTCCAACCCGCACTGTCTTCGTTGGCTCGGCATGGCTTAATGGAATGGTTCGCAACTCCTCAATTGGCTCAGCTCGATGCATTTTTCCTCTTCCCTGACATCAGCAATCATTACGGGACAAGCCAGGCCCACACAACGACTTTTCGTTGCTTTCACGAAGTTGGTGTAGCACTCTCTTGATTCGCACTGGCATGACCTGCATTCTTCGATCCCATTCTGTGTTGGGAACTTGACCTTCATATGCTTTCTCGAAATAACTGTGCCTATGTTGTTGAGCCTTGGGCATCCGAGAATGGCATTGTATGGGGAGGCCACCTTTACCACCATGAAATTTATCATTGTCACGGTTGTTTTCAGATCATGCCAAATGGTTACTGGCAACTCAATCGTTTCCTCAATTTTTTATGGGGAGCCAGAGAATTCGTACAATGGGCCGCTTACAGGCTACAGCACACTTATCCCTAAGCAAAACTTCTGGAATGCCTCGTATGCCATGAGGTCAATCGATGCACCAGTGTCTACCAACACTCGATGGAACAGACGATTAGCTACGACTAGCTGAATAATGATTGCATCATCATGGGGCCAGTTCAGTCCTTCTAGATCGAAATTAGAGAAGGTGATGACGAGATCCACTTGGGCCGCTTTCACAGGCTATTCGGTGATGCAAATAAAATGGGCATGGGCCTTTACCTTCCATACTGATTCTACAGCAGGTCCTCCCAGGATTGTTAGGATCGCAGGTCCTGTGGGGTGGTTAGCCTGGAGGTCGGCATGTTCAGGGCCCAGATCGGGCTTTTGTTGGCTCGGCCTGGCCTCGTCTAAGCTTCGTCGTTGCTCTCTGAACTTCTGCCTTAAATACTTGTTCAAATAGCCTACCTTGAGGAGTTCATCAGTTTCTCTCTTTAAGGCTTTCCAGTCCTCTGTGTCATGCCGGTGATCCTTGTGATACCTACAATATTTGTTGGGGTTTCTCTCTTTTGGTTTTGCAACGATTGGCTAAGGCCAACGTAAATTTTTTTGGTCCTGGATCTCCATCAAGATATTGGTTCTTATTTTATCCCGCTCATACCTTTCCAGGACATCTCCCCGGTCCGTTAAACGATCAAGCTTATTTTTCTTGTATTCCCGATCTTCCTCCCTTGGGCGCTGAGCTCTCTTTTTATTTGACTTGGGCTTCTCCACCAAACCTTTGGCCGCCAGTACATCGACTATGTTGGTGTACTGGTTGCACCTTTGTAGCAAGTATGGCATTGTTACTGGAATATTAAGAGCCAAAGAGCGTACTAGATTCGGGTGCGTAATCCCGTTGCACAATAAGCTATATGCCACCCCCTCTGGCAGATTTTTCACTTCAAGAGAAGCCTTTGTGAATTGTGCAAGGAACTCCCGTATGGGCTCACCAGACCTTTACCTCATGTTCATCTCATTACTGGGCATTTGGAGTTGCCTCATGCTTGCCTGAAATCTTGTAAGAAACGCCTTTGTGAGCTCATCGTAGCTTCGTATAGACTTGGGTCTTAGGCTAGACATTCACAAGAGGGCTGCTTCTTTCAAAGATGCTATGAAAGCTCTACAGAGCATGAGCTCTGACTTGGCCTACATTGTCATGGCCGAGCTATAGTACAATAGATGGTCAGATGGTCCCATCGTATGTCTTAAAGGTGGGTACAATGAAATTCTGGGGAAGTTCTACATCCATTATTTCATCTGATAGCACATTGTGGGCAGGGACCATAGCCAAGTTTGGCGTCAACTTTTGGAGGCTCTCTACCTTCTCTGCCAACTGCTAGAGGTGTCTCTCTAGATCTTGCCTTTCTTGATCGACCAGGGGTGGTCGCTGCTGGCATGGCCAGGGTGGACTTCCATATAGTTCCCTCCTGTGGTTGGCTCAATCCATGTGAGAGCTTTAGCACCCGGGGTGCTGGTGGGCTACTGATTCAACATGGTCTTCAGTATATGGATGTGTGTGAGTGGGCTGACCACTACTGGCCTCCATAGGAGGGAATCGACTCCTGTGCAAAACACCTGTGATGTTGATGCTCCACGGAGGGGTCACGCTATTGCCATGTGCCCTCCTTGCACGTGAGCATTCGTTAGGCTCGAGCAGGAAATTTTGCTACGGCTCCCTCTAGTTCTTAGGCCTACGAGGACTAGTCGAGCCAGTGCAACGTCGTCTGGCACTGGTGAAGTTCTATGGCTTGCAGGTGGATCTGGTAAGGTCGATCCGAACTGCCTAATGAATGTCCTCACGAGGTTGTTGGTCTCGAGCATTTGTCTTTGCAGATCTTGGATTTGTTCAGCGATCTCTACGGGCTCAGAGACCTCACGGGGTCGCCTTGAGTGGCCATTGTCAGTGGTCTTGCTGCCAGCGCTTGCTCCTCGATGGCAACCACTATGGGAGGCTGTACTGGTCCTTCCATTGGTGTAGGATATGCCGGTTCTGTCATAGGGGGATTTTCAATAGCCTATAGACGTTGGGACCATCGAGATTTGGTTTCAGGGATAGTGGGAGACACACTTCATTCACTGCATAGATGCATTGACTTCTAAAGCTTTTTGTTTCAATTCCCACAGAAGGTGTCAATCTGATGTGGTAAAATTTGACCGAATGATCTTCCTTGCAAGACTGAATTTTTCACATTAGACTTGCACAGAAGAGCAGACAAAGGAGAGATGGGCTGACCTGACGGGGGACTCTCTGATGCCTAAGTCAGAATTCCTCCATAGCATTTAAGAGAATCTTCTATTAAAAGAGTAATCGATCCTTCTTTACGGGCATACCTTGCTATTTATAGGCAGTGAGTCCAAGTAGCATTTGTTGAGAGTCCAACTTTGACCAATAATCCACTATGCTTGCTCCTAAGAATATTCCCTGATTCTAGGGAAGATCCTACAGTTATTTCCTTCTTTCGTGAGGGCACTGGACTCTAGAGTGGGAGCCGTTCCTAGTTTTGTGGGGGTGGTTGCACTCCTACATGCATCCATCATGGATGGTATTTCCTAGTCCCCCATGTTTCGTTGGTTACGTGCTGTAGTGGGTTACGGTTCCCCATGTTTCGTTGGTTACGGTTCCTAGTTTTGTGGGGGTGGTTGCACTCCTACATGCATCCATCATGGATGGTATTTCCTAGTCCCCCATGTTTCGTTGGTTACGTGCTGTAGTGGGTTACGGTTCTTGTTAGTTCGTGTCCGCCTGGGAGATTGACAAAAGCGGGAGCTTGGCCATATGGGACGAGGCTGGAGCTCAGCTATGAGGAGATCGAGGCTAGAGCTCAGCTGTAAGGAGACCGAGGCTAAAGCCCAACTGTAAGGAGACCGAGGCTAAAGCTCAGCTGTAAGGAGACCGAGGCTAAAGCTCAGCTGTAAGGAGATTGAGGCGAAAGCCCGGTTGTAAGGAGATCGAGGCAAAAGCACGGTTGTAAGGAGACCGTGGCAAAAGGTCGGCTATAAGGAGACCGAGGCTAAAGCCCAACTGTAAGGAGGCCGAGGCTAAAGCCCGGCTATAAGGAGACTGAGGCTAAAGCTCGACTGTAAGGAGACCGAGGAGAAAGCTCGGCTATAAGGAGAATGAGGCTAAAGCCCGACTGTAAGGAGGCCGAGGCTAAAGCCCGACTGTAAAGAGACCGAGGCTAAAGCTTGGCTATAAGGAGTCTGAGGTGAAAGCTCGGTTGTAAGGAGACCAAGGCGAAAGCTCGGCGGTAAGGAGACTGAGGCGGAGGTTTGGCCTTGATGTGGCCAAGGCTGGAACTCAACCTAGATGTGGCCGATGTCGTGGTCTGATTTTACGTCATCACCTATTTATTAGCCTCTCTTCATTTCCCAAAGGCAACCTATAAGTATGCTCCCACGTTAAAGCATGCTTTAAAAAAAAAAAAAAAAAAAAAAAAAAAGGCCTGCTAACATCTCTTTAAGAATAAGCAATGGGAGGGTTGCCCCCATCCCATTGCTCTTGGCTTGAGCATTCACTCTCTTCTTCTCGAGGGAGTGTTTTCCCTATCCGATCCCTACTTATCACCTCTCACCTGCTACTTTTGGCAATGATGTCTTCACTTTTCTTGATGATTGAGGGAGATGGTGAAAATATGATTCTTTGGAGTGCCACCTAGGTTTGAGGGCCTAGAACTCTATTGGGGAGCCTAATTTCTGTTAAGGAATCAAGCTTGGATTGGGGAGCCCAATTCTGGTTAAAGGATCAACTCGCATTGTTTGACTTTAGATATAGACTCTGTGTCAGATGTATAGGTCCGTGTTAGGTTACAAGTATGGGAAGGTGTTAGGCACCCACCTTGCCCGATTATACCAATTTTTCGGTCAGATGCTTGTGTTTCAATTATTCTCCTAAAAGTTTGACAGCCATTGGCCAAAAGGCATGCTATATTTGATTAAGTATACTATTATGCGGACATCATAACAACTAGATATCAAGCTACCTTTTTCTAACATATAGCAAAATAAATTCTACATTTTTCCAACTTGGGTTAGAAGTTTACTTGTGCTCGATGTTTGACAAAGGTTGGAAAGGGAAGGGATCCCTTCTACTTTAGACATGGATTGATTATGGATTCCACAACTCCAAGGCAAGGGCTTTGCCTTATTCTCAATTTCTTGGAGGAAACAAAATTCTAGAGTTTAGTTGGGACTATTGGGATTTTTGTCTTGTTAACAATTTTCAACACTTCGAAGGGGTTTGACACTCTCTGGGCTTCTATGAGATTTATACATAAATTCTAAGCTTCCTAGGGTTTACGAAGTTTATGATATTTTTAGGATTTGTATAAAAATGTTAAGGGTATACTGATGAAAATTAGGGTTTCAGCTGCATTTCAACAGAATTTTGAGATTCCAACGAAATTTTAGAGATTTAACTGAACTTTGAGGTTTTTTTGGTAATTCTAAAAAGGGCTATAGGTATTTTTGTCCATATTTTTTCTTTAAGGTCCCACCATTCATTTAGGACTTTGGTGAGGTGGGAGTTAAGGGGTGGAATAGTTGTACAAAATTTCCCACCTCATCAAAACTTAGGTCGTTTGGTTTTGGGGGTGGGATGCTAGGTAGATAGCTTTTAAATTGTCTAATTTTATTGTCGGCCTACATAACCTAGATTTCTCCCACCCACCCCTTCTCAAAGTCCCACCGAACTTTGCTGAAAATCCAAGGGAAAACAGTTGCAGATGGCGCAAGTGCTTAACAACATGTAACCGCTATCCCTTCCAAAACCCTTGCAACCCCACACAACCCTAATCCCCAATCCCTCTCTGCAACCTCCTCTTAGAAATAGGTCTGAGCTTGGTGGTGATGCTAGTGTTGTGTCAGTGATGTTTAGATGCATAAATGTGCGGACGGCTCATGTGCAGGCCGAAGATGTGGGAGAAAAACCAGAAGTTACATGTCCGATGCGAACCAGAAGTTGCTGGTCCAACAATTGTTTGGCTCACAAATTTTTTTTTTATTATTATTAAATCTAGAAATTTTATTAAAAGAAATAAAAGAAGGAACAACTCTTTCCCAAAAAGGAAAATATTACAAGAAGAGGGCGGGGGGGGTGAACGCACCAAACATAGGACAGAGAGAACAAGGATGCACCTTTAGCAAGGAAATGTGCTTCCTTATTTGACTCACAGTGAACAAACCGAAAAGAAATAAAGGATAAAGAACCTAACAGACTTAGCAAGCCATCATCAATCAAACACGCAACTAAATCTAAAGAGGCACCAAGTTTGTTACAAATCAAAATAGAGGAAAGATTCAAGGAGAAAGCAAGAAGAATGCTGTCACGAATTGCTTCAGCTTCTGCAGCCATAGCAGAATAACATAACCCACTCCGACAACTGGCGCAATGAAACCCCCAGATGAGGACTGAATAATGATTCCTCTGCTACCTTTACAAGTTGAAGCCTTCCAAACTCCGTCAGTGTGCACAATAGGACACTCAGATCCAGTAGAGCTTGTAGAATTCTCCCTTTGCCAAGGGCCACCAGGGATAGGATGGACATCATACTGGATATATCCTTTAGTAATAGATCCAACAACCCGTAGATAAAACACCTTTAATATCAGGGGGAGTATGATTAAAAATTGCACCATTCCTACTCTTCCAAATCTTCCAAATCACCGAAGACTAGAGACTATGAAAATCTTGCATATTAGGCATAGATTTATAGTCAAAAAAATGAAATTTAGCCAATCCCCAAAGCACTCACCATGAAATTTATTTACATTAAAGCGAAGAGGAGAAGCATACTAGCAGCTAGCTGCAAAAGGACACAGGAACAACACATGCATAATGGATTCATCTTCACTATTACAATTTGGACATAGGGTATTAGAGGCCAAATGTCGCACAAAAAGAAGTTTCTTAACTGCAATAGAGTTAGAACAACACTTCCAGATGAAAAATATCTTACCTTAGGAACAAGATTAAGGTTCCATAGAAAAGTCCAAAAGGGGTCAAAAAAAGCAGATCTAGTCAGAAAGACGGGAAAGGGAGGTATAATAGGCAGATCTCACATAAAATATACCTATCTTTGACAAACCACAAACCCAACAGTCCTCTTTTGTAGAAAAGCAAACGGGTTTGGGAAATGGCCTTGACCTCATTTTCCATAATAATAGATCTAAAAAGAAGCAGATCTATTTTTATATTCATCAATGCATAGATAAGGGGTGTGAATCTCAAAGGCTTCCTAGATATATAATAGAAGTATTCAGGGCAAATCATCATTATGGGAAAAAACAAGCTTTTCCTAGGAAAGATCCCCCTCCGCGGAAAAGGTGTATCAAATATATTATGTCTATCCCTAATTGCAAATTCCCAACTAGATATTTGGGAGTTGAAATATTCTACGGAAGGGTCAAGAAGGACCTCATTTTGTCGCTGGTTGATAAATTCAAAGCTCGTCTTGCAGGCTGGAAAGGCAAAATGCTCTCTATGGCGGGTCATGGTGTGCTTGTTAAGTCGATGATGTTGAGTATTCCTATCCATAATTTTGTGGTCTATCTTTGGCCATCGTCGTCAATTTCCTTAATTGAAATGTGGATCGAAATTTTTATTTGGGGTGATGAATTTGAGGAAGCTAAGTCCATGAAAATTAAATGGGATTATATCTATAGGAGAGCAGAAGGTGGAATAGGGATCCGTAGACTAAAGGAGGTGAATTTAGCGATGCCAGCTAAATTGGCTTGGTATTTTAAAAATGATAAATCACTACCAGCTTCATTCCTAAGAGGTTGTTTCCTCTTTGAATTTGGCATCCCTAAGAAAACTTATGTGTGCTCTTCTATCTGGACTAGGATAAAAAAGGTTTGGGATTTTGTTGACTCCCTTGAGAGATGGGTGGTGGGTGATGGTATGAATATCTCTTTCTGGTCTAACCGATGGTTATCAGAGAACAAAATCATAGCATCCATTCGAAGCATAGCTGATCAAGACCTTGAGGCTATGGTGGCCGATTTCATTCGTGATGGGAAGTGGGAGGTCCCTCACATTGTCTCTCCTTAGCTGCATCATATCTACACTGTGATAAGGAAGTTCCCTATTCCTTCTATTTCTCAGCGTGATTGTCGTATTTGAGGCCTCACGCAATCATGTTTATTTACTGTCAAGTCGGCTTAGGAAGGGATCCGCACAAAAAGGATGCCCATTCCATGGCACTCAATGGTTTAGCTAAAAGGGATTTCTTCCCATGCTTCTTTGTTGGGATGGCGAGTGGCCCATGGTAAGCTCCCAATGGATGATCAATTGATGGTTCGTCTGGTGCCGCTTGCTTCTCGTTGCTCTCTCTGTATGGCTGAAGTTGAGTCCGCTAGTCATATATTTCTTACTCTGTATCTTCACTGGAAGGGTTTGGGCAGACCTTTTAAAGGTGTTCGTTCTTCGGTGGTAGGGATTTTTTTCTATTCAAGAGTTGTTCTCTTGGTTGGAAAAGAACAAATGCAATTCCTCTTAAGTAGATCTAGTTTGCTTCTATGATTTATGCTCTCTATCAGATCTGGCTAGAAAAAAATTGCAGGCATTATGATGAATGTAAAAGACCTTATAATCTGGTGGTGAAGAATTTTGTTGAAGATTTAAAGGGTTTCTCCTATGTCAACCCGGTCGTGATCAAGTCTATGAGAGACCTGCAGGTGTCAGCTTCTCTGTCTTTGATTAGAGCCTCTTCTAGACCTTAATGATCTCTACTAGATTCATCTACCGTTAGGGTGTTGCAAAATAAATATTGATAGATACTCCTTAGGCAATCTTGGATCTGCAGGGGCAGGAGGAATTGTTTGTAATGACTTAGGGGAAGTCTTGAGTTGCTTCTTGAAATTTGTAGGCATCTCCACTAATTTTTGGGTGAAAATGGATAGTTTCTTTGAAGCTCTTAAAGTGGCAATGAGTATGGAGCTGAAATGGATCGAAATAGAATGTGATTCAATAGTAGTCGTGTGGTGTATTAGAAATAAGTCAATTTCGTGGTCATTCAAACAAAAGTGGCTGTTTTATGCTAAATATCTGAACAGGAATATTCATCACTATTTCCATGAAGTTAACATGGTGGCGGACGGTCTTGCGAAGCATGCAGTTGCAACTAGGACGTCATCTTTGTGGGACTCCCCTCCTAGATTCTCGAGTGATGATATAGAATAGGATGCTTTGATGAGGCCTCGGTTTCATTTCATTTCTCCTTAGAGTCTTTCTCTAATGATGACAATGTCGAAGGTGGAGTAAGTTGCTAACTCTGTTCTTGCCCCTTTTTGGGCATTTCTTGTATTTCTTTCATTCTTTTCTAATATAATCTCTTGGTGATCTAAGCTAAAAATTAACATTTTTTTTTGGATTAAAAGTTAAAAAAAGACCTTGCCCTGCTTGGACCAAGAGACCTTGAAGGAGGAGACGAATCAAAGGAAGCAAGTGAGGATGGCTAGTCAAATAACTTCCTAAATCTTGCTTCCATACCCATGTTCACAATTTAAACGTGGCCAAGGCATTATCACATCTCCAAGCAAGCTTCATTCATCTATAAGAACTCAACTTCCTAAATCTTCCAATGCATGTTCTTATTTGGATGCAGATCCATCAAACAAAAGCAGAGACCATTAAAAAAAAAAAAAAATCCTTTTTTCGCCTTGAGGGATTGAACCATCAAAGAGACATGAGGATCATAAGCAAAAATAAGACAACGATTTTTCTTTTTTCTTTTTTAAATCTTAATCAGATTCCTCAAAAAATATTCAATTTCCAACTCATAAATTTTGAGCCTTCCATTGACAGTAGTAATACCTCAAAGACGAGGACTGCAAGATCCGTGCCACCAAGCACTTCTGCACGGTTACATCTTGAGCGATTCAAATAAATTATTATTTTTTATAACAATTAATCTGACAGTAGAACCTACTTCAATTTGTTGTTATTATGACTATGAATGTTGAGTTTTGTTCCTTGTTCTTAGCAGTGCATATATACTTTTCCTGCTGTGCACGCCTAGTTTTATCATGTCGAAGAAAAATGATTTTGTAATTATGACCGATGAATATTTACAAAACAATATGGGCTCTACATGCCAAATTTCACCCTTTAAGTTCAATCATTTACATTCTTCAGTATTTATCAAATTTAAAGGCCGGATCAAATTTACATATGAGATTGTTCTCATATGCCCTTAGGTCGAATATTTAGCTTCCATTAAATACAGAGAGGGACAATGAATTCTAAAAATCCAAATCAAGAACATACAAAAATAATCTCGTATGTGATCCTAATCGGTCTCAAATTTCGGCCTTATGAGACCCAGGATTAACATATTTATCAGCCTTATCAGAACTGCCACTTGCCAAGAATAAAATGAGTACAGACAAAATAAGATACATCGCCAGGGCAGACCAGGAAACCCTACTATAATACTATCATAGCAGGAGCCACCCTCATCCAGAAGTGCTTCCACCACACCAACCGGTAATTTACCATAGGAATACATAGAGGAAAGGGAAATGCTGAGAGAATGCCATAGAACATCCCAAAAACATGAAAATTGCAACTTGAAAGTAGCCGTGATAGGAAGCAAGACACCAGGAGACTAGTCAAAGGAAGCATGTGAGGATGACTAATTTCTAAGTCTTTCTTCCAAATACATGTTCACAATCCACACTTGACATTTATATAAACGCCAAAGCAATA
The DNA here is from genome assembly GCA_022985045.1 of Macadamia tetraphylla. Lineage (NCBI taxonomy): Eukaryota > Viridiplantae > Streptophyta > Magnoliopsida > Proteales > Proteaceae > Macadamia > Macadamia tetraphylla. Next base: position 27,531,143 of record CM040964.1, on the reverse strand, counting down.
TCACATCCCCAAGCAAGCTTCACTCAATCGCATCTATAAAAGCTTAATTTTGGTGCACCATTCTTTTTATCATAAACAGAGGCAGGAGGTGGTGAAGACAGGTAATTACAGAGGAAAAAAAGATGGCTTCTTGTATGGGTTGTTTGGTTGGATGCGTGTTTGTCGTATCAGCTCTGCTTCATGGAGCCGCCGCTAGGACAACCCACAATGTAGGAGGTAGTATAGGATGGACTGTTCCTCCTTCTGGCTTCTCATATGATACATGGGCTGCCTCACAGACATTCATGGTCGGCGATTATCTACGTGAGATCTCTGTCTCTCTCTCTCTGTGGCTAAAATACAGATTTTTTTTGTTTTCTTCTCATAATCTATGACTCTGCAAAGAATAGCATTCATAACTGAAGGTTCCTAATTTGGTGTTGGGTTTGCTATTCTACAGTTTTCAACGACACAAGTAATACTTCAGATTGCCTTTTTGAGGTCTTCTCAAAGGCTGATTATGATTCTTGCAACATGACGACGAGCTTCAGTTTGTTCAATTGTCTTCGTCCGGGATCATCAATTTCATCCCAAATTAATACCGCAGGAGAACAATACTACTTCTCCACCAATGGCTGTGAAACGAACCAGAAGTTGACATTCAACGTTTCTGCATCTCCCACCTCCTCCACCTCCTTTAACTCCTCTTCTTCCTCCTCCTCCTCCTCCTCCTCCTCTTTCTCCAACAGCTCCTCTTCTCTCACTGTTGGCGACTTCTCTCTTCTCCTGCTATCCACTGTCATCGCCTTCTTTTATTAGAACGTTTGATACATCACTGTTGCTGCCAAAAAACCCCGCTAGTCGAACCTACACAAACACAGACGACGGAGGCCCGGAGCTTTGTCCGGGGTTAGTCCTCCGACGCCAAGTCGTGGCCACAGCTTCAATAAGGGAGTAATGGTGAGGGTATCAGAACTTACCTCTCCCTTTCTTCCGAGCCTTCTTATATAGCTCTTAGGGTTTAGGGTTTTCCCTTTCCCCGGAGGAGTCCTCCTCGAGTCTACCTTCTTCCCTCTTAGAGTCCCACCCGAATACGTCCATCCTTCTGGGGGGAATATTCCCTTCATGCAGACGACGTGATCCCGCGTGATTTTGCGAGCGTGCCTCAGTGATTGAGCGTGCTTGAGCGTGAGTCATTTCTTGGAACCTTCGTCTAGTGGAGGACACATGTCTCAGAGGCGACACGTGTCATTGCCCCCACCGAGAGGTCAATTTGGCTATATCAGGAGCCCCCTTACTCCCACTAGGAGCTTCTTCCTGCGGGAGTAACCAACACCTTCTTTTTTGGTTGATGTGTTCCTTCGGCCTTGGCATTACTAGCGACCGAGGCTTGGGGTCGACCGAGAGAGAGACCTTTGGTCGATTCGGATCGGAATTACCGAGCCCCCTGCCGAGGTGAGGACCCTCGGTCAGGTCCGTTCTGATTTGGCCGAACTCCCCACCGAAGGAGGTACCTCGGTCAGGTCCGTTCGGATTTGGCCAACTCCCATCCGAAGGAGGGACCTCGGTCAGTCTGCTCGGCTTTGGTCAACTCCCCATCAAGGAGGTACTCGGTCAGTCCGCTCGCTTTGGCCGAACTACCCACCAAGGAGGGACCTCGTAAGGTCTGCTCGGCTTTGGCCGAACTCCCATCCGAAGGAGGGACCCTCGGTCAGGTCCGTTCGGCTTTGGCTGAACTCCCCACCGAAGGAGGGACCCTTGGCCGAACTCTCCACACTAAGGAGGTACCCTCGGTCAGGTCCGTTCGGCTTTGGCCGAACTCCAACCGAGGAGGGACCTTGTCAGTCGCTGCTTTGGCCAACCCCCAATGAAAGGGGACCTCGTCAGTCCGCTTGGCTTTGGCCAACTCCCCACCAAGGAGGTACTCGTCGTCTGCTCGGCTTTGGCCAACTCCATCCAAGGAGGGACCTCGTCAGTCTGCTCGCTTTGGCCGAACTCCCCACAAGGAGGTACCTGTCAGTTTGTTCGGCTTTGGCCGAACTACCCATCAAGGAGGGACCTCGAAGGTCTGCTCGCTTTGGCCGAACTCCCATCCGAAGGAGGGACCTCGGTCAGTCCGTTTCAGTTTGGCCGAACTCCCAACCAAGGGGGGCTTCATAGGTCCGCTCAGCAAACCTCGAGGCTTCAGATCTCGACGTGGCGGTGCCATTAATGCTTGGGAAGTCGACGCCTTTCCCCCATCTATATAGTGTGGGGCCATTTGTGGGGCATTTTTCTTTCCCTTCGAGAGCTCACTCGGCCCGTGTCCCTTTGAACCTTCGCTTCATCTTCCTTAGTTTAGCAACACCCACAAGTAAGTGATGTCTTCCTCGCTTGCCATAGCCATCGCCCCGCGAGAGGTCAAGGCCAAAACGTAGGTATAGGAGTCTCGGGAAGTCCGAGGGATGTCCTCGATTCCACCGACTTCTCCTCGCCCCGCGACTCATCGTCTGCTGGCCTCACCGTCGGGTCCAGGTGGCTCAAACGGCGAGGGGTTCAGGAGAGGGTGCTCATGTCCGAGCCTGCACTGGAGCCCCTAGAAGTGGAGGCTCAACATCGCTCTACGATGGACGAATCCAGAATCGAGGAGCCGAGGGCCTCCTTCAGGTTTCGGACGCCGAGCTCGGCTCGCTTAGACCTTCCGATCGAGCCAGCTATCGAACTCCGAGGAGTCGTGTTGTACAAGGAGGCCTTCAAGGCCGGGTCTTCGCTGCCCTCCACCCTTCTTTACCAAAGTGTTTCGCACTATGGGTATGCTCGACCCAAATAACGCCGAACGGTGGTGACAAGTTAAGCTTCATCTTCTTCAGACGCACAAGAGGCCCTCTCCTTCCCTCTTCATTAACTGCTTCTTCTTCATTCGCAAGGCTTACGGTTGGTATTATTTTTGCCCTCGAAGGACCTTCGCCCTGGCAGTTATCCGACTTCCATCCACGGATGGAAGGAAAAGTTTTCTTCGTGAAGTCGATCGAGGGTGCTCTTCGCACGGTCTCGGGATATCCTGACCTTAGATGGAATCACCGCCCTATTCGGGCAGACGCGAGTCTTGGCAATGGCGAGGCGGCAAGAAGGTGTTCTCCACCGAGGCCGACCGCCTCAAGTCCGACGCCATACTCTTCAAGGTCGGTCTTAGCGGGTGAGTTAGGCTAGCCTCGCCCCGCTTCCTTCGAGTGTCTTCTTCATACTAATTCCTTTCTTCTTCTTGCAAAGGTAAGTCACCGTGCCGAGGCTAAGGCATAGCCATGCAAGGTGCATGATCAAGGAGGCCAAGGCACGGATTTCCCACAACAGCCGAGGCCTAAGAGGAAGGAGAAGAAAGGACCGTCCTCCGAGACCCCGAAGAAGAGGCCCAGAGTAGAAGGGTCGAGTGCCGAGGCTGTCCAGGCCCTTGCAGCTCCTGGCCGAGACGGGCCTGCTCAAGACCCCTCCCCTGCCGCTGTCTCCCGAGGCCCGAGGGTCCCGACGACGAGGGCTGAGGTGGGGTTCGTCCCCCAATGGTCGGTGAAGGAAGACGACACGCTGGCCGTCGGACGGGTCGCTAGAGAGTTGGTGATGAAGGGGAGTCTTCCCCGAGATGCCACCGAGGCCCAGAAGCAAGGGACGGCGGCAATGATCACGTCCGTATGCATCTTCATGGCGGGGGTAAGCTTCGGTCCCCCTACCTTCTTTTACTTATGTTTTCTTTTTGCATTCTAACCTTCGGTATTTCGTGCAAGCTCAGAATCAGATGGGTCAGCTGGCGGCTCAAGCTGAGGCTATGTGCCGAGACCTTGAGGTCTCTGAGAGGGAGAGGGTCTCCCTAGACAACGAGCGCACCCTCCTCCTCGAGAAGGTGGAGCACTTGGAGAAAGAGCTAGTCTTCGAGCGCCGAGAGTGCGATCGAAAGCTCTCGGAGCTGAAGTCACAGGTGAAGGCCCGAATTCAGGAAGCCGAGGCCGAGGGGTCAAGAAGTATCGGTCCTCCGAGGACTTCAGGGAGGAGATCAAGCGCGCCATCGCCCCGGGGTACACAATGGGCGCTACCGAGGTCCGAGATTGGGTCCTCGAGGGCTACCCCGGGGTCTCCTTCGAGGACAGCGGCCTCATCTTCGAGGACGACGACGTGGAGGCGGTTCCATCGGCCACCGAGGTTGCCGATGCCGATGGGGAGGCTGCAGCGAGGAAGGCGAGGTCCAGCTGCATCGAGAAGTCCCTCTGACTCCCGGCCATGGAGGTTCGGATCAGGAGACTCTCCCAACCAAGACGAGGCCAACCCGACGGACGCCTTGAGGTCACCGGCCTCACCAAACCGCCTTTTTGTTATGTAACCAGCCTTCGGGCTTCTTGTGGCTTCGGGCATTATGCCTTATGTAATTAGCCTTCGGGCTTTAATGTAATCCTTGCCTTCGGGCTTTATGAATGCATAAGTCATTTTTCATTTCTTCTGTCCCTTTAATGTTGTCTTTAATTCGTAGATAGGTGCAAAGAGCCGAAACCCTAGTTGACCTTCTTAGGCGTATGGCCCCGAGGCTTAGCCGAAGGCCGACCTTTCGAAAGTCAGACGAAGGACGACCCTGCAATCACTAGCAATTTTTTCCAAGTGTTTTCCCTCTCGGCTCCAGCCGAAGGGTTTGTCAGACGCATGGATCTGGGACTTGGCCGAAGGCCGACCCTTCGATAGTCAGACGGAGGCCGACCCTGCAATCACCAAGCAATTTTACTATGCACCTCGGCTCTAGCCAAGGGTCCTAGATGCATGGATCTATGTCTTGGTCAAGGCTCACCCTTCGATAGTCGACGGAGGCCACCCCGCAATCACCAAGCATTTACTAAGTGCACCTGGCCCACCAAGGGTCTGTTAGATGCATGGATCTATGTCTTGGCCAAGGCCAACCTTCGATAGTCGACGGAGGCCACTCAGAATCACCAAGCAATTTTACTAGTGCACCTCGCTCCACCAAGGGTTTGTTCTTTGGTAAGGTCCTTCGACCCGAGTCAGTCTCAGTCGACGGTGACCTTCGTCAGTCCGCTCGCTTTGGCCGAACTCCCAATCAAGGGGGGACTCGCCAGTCAGCTCAGCCTTGTTTGTGCCTCGACCGAGGTGTGGACCTTCAATCATCCATTCAAGCAGGTTAAAGGTTATCACCGGAGAATGTCTCAATTGCCGTAAACCAGCTCTCGAATTATCCATAAATGAAATCTTCCATATTTTAAGATGAATTACAACGTAAAGGTGCACAAGGGCGATAATTGCAAAGAACTACAAACGGCAAGAGTGCGTGCCCGCCACTTCACTACTAGTGGAATTTTCTTAAATTCTGGGAGTTCCACGATCGGGGTACCTTCCTCCCCCGTAGTCTCTAGGTGATTGACCCCGGTCGACACTTTCGAGACTCAGAAGGACCTTCCAGCTTTGGATCTAGCTTCCTTGATGTCTTGGGTCCGACACTTCCGCCTTCTCGTGACAAGGTCGCCTCGCTCGAACTCGTTCTTCCGAACTTTGGTGTTGTAGTGCTCGCACCTCCCGCTGGTATGCGGTGATCCTTTCTTGACGCGCTCCGTTTCCGCCAAGAGGTCTAGATTCGCCAGAGCCCTCCCTGCTTTCGCCTTCGCTAGTACCGAACTGATGGGTAATGGCCCCTATCTCTACGGGAGTCATCAGCCGATGTTAACATGAAGGGTGTTTCTCCTAGCTAACCTCTCAAGAGTGCGGTAAGCCGCAGAATATGGTGCAACTCGTCCTGCCCATAGTCCTTGGCATCATCTAGCTTCTTTTTATCCCTTGGAGTAGCGACGGTTGGTTACTTCTGTTGCCCGTTGGTCGGTGGATACCCGACGGAGGTTTTCCTGTGGTTGATGCCGAGGGCCTCACAAAACGCGTCGAAGGTTGGATTGGCAAACTGAGTTCCATTGTCCGTTACCACAACCTGGGGGATTCCAAATCAGATACTACCGCCATTTGGAAGAAGTCCCTTATGTTCTTTTCGGTTATCGTCTTAGGGCTTCGGCTCACCACTTCGTGAAGTTGTCGATCGCCACCACGGCAAACTTCCTTTGTCTCGCGGGCTGTGGGTAACGGCCCAGATGTCCATCCCCACATGGCTAACGGTACTGGCTAGATAAGGACGAGAGCTCAAGAGAATGTAGCTAGGCACGGGCCAACATCCGCACTTGACACATTTCCCACAAGTGATTCTCGCTCTTCTCATTGTCGGCCAAGACATGTGCCTTGCCTTAGTACTTTATGCGCCAGGTCTTGCTCCAAGGTGTTGGCCACATATCCCTTCATGCACTTCCCAGAGCGCTGACATCGCCTCGAAGAATCCAGCACTTGAGGTATGGCGAGGTGAACCCTATCTTGTATAACGGTCGCCCTTCGTGAAGAAGGCTACCGACCTCATTCTTACTTTTCTTGCTTGCCCCTATTCTTCGGGAGCTTTCCTCCTTGAGGTATTCTGTTATGGGCCCATCCACTTTTGGCCGCTTTCACCACGGTAATACTCGGGTTTTTCGATGCTTGGCGTGGTAGTACTAAGTACACCGCTCGCCCAAGTTCTCAAGTCGGAAGTGGCTAGCGGATAAGGCGTCGCTTAGCATTCTCTCTCGTGACACCTCGCTTACCTCAAATTCCTTGAAAGTCACTGACCTGTCTCAGACCGTGTTCAAGTATTCGCCATCCTCGCTTCTTGGCCTCAGATTCACCATTCACTTGCCGCACACTTAGTTGGGAGTCGCTATGCACTACCAGCCTTTCACTATCAAAGCCCGAGCGATTAATTCCGCTATTATCGCTTGTATTCCGCCGTTGTTGGAGGCATCAGAGAACCGAGGGCGATTCTACTTTGAAACCCTGGCTTACCAACACGATTCCCGTGTCGCCCATCGTTGGAAGCCCCATCCACGCAAAGGTCCAAGCCTCATCTCCTCGCCTCAGAGATTCCTCGTGGGTCATCGGGATCGCTGCCTCCGCTATGAAGTCTGCGAGGGCTCTGGCTTTAATTACGGTTCTCGGCTTGTACCGGATGTCAAACTCTCCCAACTCTATGGCCCATTTACTGTGCGATCGGACATATCCGGTCGCCGCAGATCTTCTTCAGGCTGGTCGGTGAGTACACATACCGTATGTGACCGAAAATATGGCCTCACTTTCTTGTCGTCACACGAGGGCGACGCCACTTTCTCCGCCTTTCGTATCTTGTCTCGCATCTAGAAGGGTTCGCCGACGAGTATATTGGCCGTTGTTGCCTTCCTTCCTCTTTCGTCAAGACGGCGCTTAAAAGAATCGCCGACATAAAGAAGTTACACCGCAAGGCATCCTCGTGTTCGGCTTTGTCGCCAGGGGTACGCTAAGTATTCCTTCAATTGTTCGAAGACTTTTCGCACTCCTCCGCCCACTCAACTTTTTGGTCCCTTTCAAGCTTTGAAGAAGGGAAGGCATCTATCCGCACCGAGACATGAATCTTCCGAGGGCGGCGACCAGACCCGTCAGCTCCTGGACTTGCTTTACGTTCTGGGGTGACCTCATGTCCTGAATGGCTTGTATTTTGACTGGGTTGGCTTTAATTCCTCTCTCCAAGACGATGAAGCCGAGGAACTTTCCCGAGGCTACTCCGAAGGCACATTTTGTCGGGTTCAGCTTCATGTCGCATCTGTCAGTAAAGACTGAACGCCTTCCAAGTCTTGATGTGTCTTTCCGCTTCAGATTTTCACGAGCATGTCGCCCACATATACTTCCATGGTTTTGCCGATCATCCTTTGAAAATTTTATTCACCAACCTTGATAGGTGGCCCTCGCGTTTTAGTCCGAAGGCATGACCTCATAGCAAGACACACCCTGTTATGAAGGATGTTTTGACATCGCCTCGACATTTTGATTTGGTTGTACCTCAGTATGCATCCATGAAACTCAGCCGATCCCGCCGTGGAGTCGATGAGGAGATCTATCTTCGAGGGGTATGCGTCTTCGCAGTGCCTATTCGTGTCGGTGAAGTCGATGCGATCCTCCACTTCGCTTGCCTTCGAGACCATTACCACGTTAGATATCCACTGGTAATCGGATCTCGGATGAACCGGGCCTTCAAAGAATTTTTCCACTTCCTCGCCTATCTTCTTCTGCCTTCGGGGCAAACGTCTCTTCTTCTTCGCGCACCGCTTCTTCATTGGGCTAACATTCAGATGATGTTCTATCACCTCTCGATCTATCCTGCATGTCCGATGTCGATCAAAGTAATACGCCGCGTTGTTCCAGAGGAATGAGATTTAGTCTTTCTTGCTGCAACCTTGGCATGGTAGCCCCAATTTGGAATTGCCGGTGTCATCCCTTCTTCAGCTTCAACTTGCACCAAATCTTCGGCCGCCCTGCTGATAATCGCATCATCACGTAGATCCTCTATCGGAGCGCCTCCCGCTTTTCTTTTCCCCATAGAGTAGTGGCGAACACTCCGGATGTCTCCCCGACGCCTGACACTTTCGACACCATTCTTGGTAGGGAACTTCATTTTGAGATGGGGAGTGGAGACGACGGCCTTAACAGTGTTCAACCCGATTCTTCCTAGTATGACATTATACGATGTAATGCTCACCACCGTGAAGTTGATCATGACCGTCATCGACGATCTCGGTGCCAGCTCTAACCGGTAACTCAATCGACCCTTCCACCTTCACCGGGACGCCGGAGAATCCCTACAGCGGGTGTTCGACCTTCTTTAATTTTCCCTCGTCGAGGCCCATCTTTCGGAAAGCTTCGAGGAACAGGATATCACCGAACCGCCGTATCCACTAAGATCCTCTTCACTTTGTAACCGCTATGGTCATGGTGATGACCAAGGCATCATCATGCGGGGTTTGTACTCCTTCCAGATCATCATCTGAGAAGGAGATAACCGTCCCCGTCTTCGCCTTCTTGTTCGGCCATTCTACCATATGTACGCCTCCTCGTAGGCTTCACCTTCCCGGCAGAGACCGAATCCTCTCCAGGGCCGGGCCTCCACAGATGGTCGCTATAACTCTAGTCGGCTCTTATTCTCCTCTCGAGGGCGACGGTTAGCTTCTCGGTGTCCGTTCCTTCGCTGTTTTGATTGCCTCTCGGCAAGCCCCTTCTTCATAATGCCCTCCGCCATCTCTCCGACGATTATCCTCCGCCGCTACCATCCTGGGCCACCTCCTTCTCCGGTCTACAACCGCCTGTATCCCTTCTAATCATTCCTTCTATCTCCCTTGAGATGCCAATACCCTCAGATCATGGCCATGGTCTCAAGTGGAAGTGGCAATATCTGTCCACATTGCGCCTTTCGGTGTCGCCTCATCTTTCCGGCCACTTCATGGCTCGCATCTAGGGAATCTTTATCCGCATTAACACCTCTATTCGCCTCTTCGGGTGCATACTTCTCAAACTTCCTTGGTGGACTGGGGCCCGATCGCTACGGACTTTCGCTTTTTCCTTCTTCGACGGGTTTATCATCAACCTTGAGGGCCTCTTCCTCGCCGCCTTCCTTTCGCTTCTTCATGGGCCCTCGGAGGGTTTCTTCCATCCGATGTACTTATCGCATCGCGCCCTCACGGCAGTCCCTAGGTGTATGCTTTGCCGTGACCCTTTAACTCCTTGTCCTTGACGCCCCTAACAGGTCGGAACTCCTCCTTCGGTCTAGGCCCCGATTGATCTTTTCTTGTTGGAATCGCTCATGTAGTTCCGCATTCCCTTCTTGCCGCTTGACGTTGGTTAGGTTCAACGAGTCTTCGAGGGCTGGCTACTAGAGAATCCTTCACGGAAGTAATCAGTCGTCAAGCCGTGGATCAACTTGCCGACAATGGTTGTACCACGTACCGCCGCCCCCGAACGCCAATGGAAGGGCACGACACATGATATTTTTTGAGACCGGATGAAATTGCATGGCACTTTAAAGCCTTCCAGTGATCGACGGGTCCCTCGACCCGCCATAAGTGTCATACTTGGGCGCATTTAAAATCGACCGCGCGGGTCCCTCATGACCTCGCTGCCTAAGGCCGGTCATTGGTGAGGTCAGCTCGCGTTTCCGCCGTTTTCGCCACCTTTCCGATCTCGCCCTTCGTGTCTAGGATCATCCTCTTTAATCCCGAGTCCCGGACCTCTGCCTCCTTGGTGCGGATCCCCATGTGGGTCTCGCGCGCGCCCTACTTTGGGGCACAGGACTCCCCCTTGCTCGGCTTCGAGGGTCATGATCGGCCCTTGTCGATCCTGCATCGCCGGCTTCATCTCGAGCCTCTCAAACCGGACGTGGGGACTGGGTGCTCCGCGTCCGTGGGAGACAGCTTGGAGACCTCCTCATAGTCTTGGCCATCCGTTATATTTGTCCCGGAGGTCTTCGACCGCTGCCTCGCCACGCACTCGGGCTGCAGGAGGCTGATGGTCACCGCTTTCACGATCAATATCCAATTAACGCGGTATCCGACGGACACTTCGCCGTCATGGCCCTTTCTCGCTCTATTCCGCCGAGGAGGAAGCTCTTCAAGGTTCTTCCCCATGTCTATGTTGGACGCCGCTCTTGTCCTCTTTCGTTGTAGGTTCTCCCACCATTACCGCTGCTTCCCACGGACGGCGCCAATGTTGTCGCCAAAAACCTCGCTAGTCGAACCTACACAAACACGCATTTACGGAGGCCCGGAGCTTTGTCTCGGGTTAGTCCTCCGACGCCAAGTCGTGGTCGGCCGCAAGCTCAATAAGGGAGTAATGGTGAGGGTATCAGAACTTACCTCTCCCTTTCTTCCGAGCCTTCTTATATAGCTCTTAGGGTTTACGGTTTTCCCTTTCCCCGGAGGAGTCCTCCTCGAGTCTACCTTCTTCCCTCTTAGAGTCCCACCCGAATACGTCCATCCTTCCGGGGAATATTCCTTCATGCGCATTTACGGATCCCGCGTGATTTTATGAAAGTGCCTCGTTGATTGAGCGTGCTTTGAGCGTGAGTGATTTCTTGAACCTTCGTTCGCGGAGGACACGTGTCTCAGAGGCGACACGTGTCATTGCCCCCACCGAGAGGTCAATTTGGCTATATCAATCACCAAATTGTTTTTCTCTGTGTTTTGTCTAGCCCCCTTCGGTGAGGCATACATTATCGCTCGTTGTAATTTAAATTTATTTAAACCTCTAATGTGAATTTTATTGGTTTTCGATGTAATTGTATTCTACAGTTTGATCAATAAAATGATTAACTATCCTGGTGACTCAAGTTTAATTGGATTGGAAGCCCTATATGACACTATTATTATTATTATTATTATTATTATTATTATTATTATTATTATTATTATTATTATTATTACCCGGTAGGAATCTCACTTTTTTCCTTTGGAGGGACCTGGATCGTCTCCAACGACTAACGCTCCAACGAGCATCCAACGATCCTGATTCAAGGGTTGGGATGGTTTGGTCATGCATCCCAACACTTGGCGATGTGCACCCAAAAAATCCCAGCCCTTCGATGGATCGTTGGACGCTCGTTGGTGTTGGAGATGATCTTTTCCCCGGGGGGTTATAAAAATGAGGATCTAGATGGGTGAGAGCATCTCGGGATGTGTGCTCAAGTGCTCTCAGCCATCCGATGCTCACTGCACCAATGCAGAGAATGTGGACTCGGAAATTCTATAAAATGCAATACTTACTAGAAAGTTGCAACCATTGAAACATTTTCTTTTTTTCCAAGTGCAATAATTAAATGTTGAATGATCATATGAGGAGTCTAAAATCGGGCTTAAGGCTATGTTCGGTATACACTTTTGAAATATATTATGATTCTAAAACATATTTTGAAGTTCGGTTCTTCTCTATATTCTCACTTTAGACTGTTTTTTGCTGAGAAAATATTCCAAAAATGCATGCCAAAATATAGTTTAAGAACCACTAATTTTGAAACTTGATTGATGACTGTCCCAACTAAACAATCACTCGACCCAATTGTGTTATGTTTGAAGCCTTCACATGAAAACCAAATTTCTATGGTTCCACGATGTACAGGAGGAACACAATTCGGTTGTTATAGTTGAAAAAACTCAAAAAGCCTGGACTTAGATTCGCATGCGAAAGAAGGCCCAACGCTAAGTCAGTCAATAGGACCACAACCTAGGAAACTCAAAATTTGAACCCAACGTAATTTATATTCAAAATTTGATACAAATATTGTATTGGGGCGGTGGGGGACACAAGAAATTCTGCAAAATGCAATATCTTACTTGAAAGTTGCAACCGTTCAAAAAAAAAAAAACTTAAAGTCCAATAATAATTTTTTTTTGGTTGAATAAAGATCTTTATTAAAGAGAAACAAAACTAAATACAACAACCTAGAGGGGAGTAAGAGGCAAAGCGCCGAAAAAAATAACACAACAACAAGAGACTAATCAGCATACAACAAACAACAAGAGGCTAAAGGAGCCTAATCTGGAAACCCCAAGAAGAGACAATGCGCTGATTCTTGGAAGAATTTAAGTCTGATGCATGAAGATGATTAATCTTAGTTCTAAATCAAATTCAATAGCATTCCAAATCTGATTATGAGACCGAAAATTGGAGGTCCATCTACTTTGTTTCTCTCCCACCATAAATGATATATAGAAGCTAAAAATCATCTTAACAGCCCTATTGCAAACTGACTTCCCTTTGAATTCCTTCATAAACCACTTCCATTTACCATCAAAGGAAGAGCAGGCAAGTGAGAAGGGAAACATTTGCGAAGAACTCCAGTCCATATTGCCTTTGAGAAGGGACAATTAAAAAAGAAATGATCAATTTTTTCTAAGGCATTCCAATATAGAAAACAATTGGGGATGGGGAGGTTCCTGTGAGATAGAAGTTTCTGAGTAGGGAGTGAATTCGAGAGAGCAAACCAGGTGATGAAACTATGTCTAGGGATGTGATGCGAAACTAAACCAAGCTCCACCAAGGAACTTTCTTTCCTTTAGAACAAATCAGATCCCAAGCCGATGCTGAGGAGAACATTTTATTAGAAGAGGGATTCCACTCAATAATGTCTCCACTACTAGAAGTCCTTCTACTTATATACTGAAGTTGCTCCCAAACATAGTCAAGAACTGAAGAAACTGAAGGGGTTGGACACCAAAACCCATTGGCAATTATAAAAGATACGAACGCCATCCTTTAAGCCAGCATCATACCTGATTCTATCACCGAAAATTGAAAGCAGGACCCCACAAGGATGCCAATTATCTAAGTAGAGCCTTAGCTTTAGAATTTTTTCCAAACCCAGGAAGCATCAGGAGTACATCTGACTGTCCAAATAAAATCTTTCTTGAGATATCTAAAATGAATCCAATAAGACCATAAACCCTCTCTCTTTTCAACAATTTTCCAAAGAAGCTTAAGAATCCCAACCTTATTAACATTTTTCAGTCTCTTTAAACCGAGATCTCCTCTTTCTTTAGAAGGCACATCAAGCCAACCGATGGTATGAAGAATTCTCATCAATACGAGTCAAGGAACAACCTCGGCCTTTGATTTCCATATAAAGAACATGGCAAGGATAAAGACTCTCTTTAACTTTGATTATGATCAACTGAATATCTTTCATAAAGAATTGAAGGAAAATGCAATGATTTTTTCCAATAAAAATCACTCCCCTTCCACAAAAAGGCACTCATGATGACCTCAATCATCCGAATGATAGAGTTGGGAAGGCCAAAGATTCTAGTCCAATAAAGATAGGAAGACTACATAACAGCCCTAATAAGCTCCAAATGTCTACAAAGGAAAGAAGTCCTGCTTCCTTAGATGTCTGATCTTTTTAACCTATCCAAAATAGGGAACAATGATCAAGGGAGAACCTACTAGAAATTAGAGGGAGTCCAAGATAAGTGATCGGAAGCTGCCTAATCTCACATCCCATAATGTCTTTAAGCTGCTCCTCATCCTCAACAGGAACCAATAAAAACCACTGATTTTTGAGAATCGACCTCAAGGCCAGACATATTTGCAAAGCTGTAAAGCATCCATAATAGCTTGACAAGAGATAATTGAGGCTTGGAGTGGTGAAACTTGGAGATCGGGAACTACCTCAGAGTGACTGTTTTAAATACCTGGGTTTCATCATTAGCAAAGAGAGTGATATAGAGGACGATGTTTCCCACCGAATTAAAGTGGGTATGGATGAGATGGAGAAGTGCGTTGGGAGTTTTATGTGACAAACGCGTGCTTATCAACTCAAAGGAAACTTTTATCGGACAATTATACGACTAGCTATGACCTATAGAGCAGAGTGTTGGGCAATCAAGAAGAGTAATTTGAATGAAATGAGTATAGCGGAGATGAGAATGATGAGGATGTGTGCGGCAAGACCAAAAGAGATAGAGCAAGGAATTATCACATTAGAAGCGATATGGGAGTTGCCCCTATCCAAGACAAGCTCCGTGAGAACCGGTTGAGGTGGTATGGCCATGTCCATGGAGACTTATGGATGTTTGAGTGAGGAAAAGTGGCTAGATTCAATTGGATAGAGCTAGAAGAGGTAGGGGCAGGCCCAAAATGACTATTGATGAAGTGGTAAGAAAATATATGCATATGGTAGGGCTAGATTGTAATATGACCATAGATAGAGTTCTACGGAGGATAAGGACCCGAATCGCCAACCCCTTATAGGGGATGTTCCTGTGATGCTTTGACTTCTACGTTTACCTATTTTGTACCTCACCTCACCTTATTTATATCATCTCTTTATAACCATATTCTTAATTCTGATCCATGTAGCTAACCCCATTAAGTTGGGATAAGGTTATGATTGTTGTAGACAATTGAGGCTCGAGAGAATATAAAAACATCATAAGTATAGATAAGGCGAGTCAACTTAATCCCCTTACATACAAGCATGGGCACAGATTTTGCTCAAGCTTCCAAACCAGATAACGGGAGAGACACTCCATCACCAAGTAAACAAAAAAGGACAAAGGGAACAACCCTATCTAATGCCCCTGCTAGGAGAGAAATATCCAAAAAGAGAGCCATTAACCATGATTGATGAGTGTTGGAAGGAAATGAAAGAGATGATCCATTGAATAAAAGGGGAAGGGAATTGCATTAGAGTTAGCATCCTTATGATAAATTCCCACCAAACATGATCAAATACCTTTTAATGTCCACTTTTATCAAAGTAAGGGGGAGATTAGATCTACCAAAACCCCTAGTAATCTCATTGCAAAGCATAATATTTTCAGCAATATTTCTACCCAGGACAAAAACCAATTGGTTTAGACTCACCCAATCTCTAATGACAGATTTTAGCATATTGATTGACTTAGCCTTGGGCTACGTCAATGAGACTCCCATTAGGCAACAAAATCCATTTAAAGCTCAACAATCGAGGAGGGAGCTTCTCTATAAAACCTTGGGTTTCTTCAACTCAAAACTCAATTCTAGGGCTTCCAATGGATAGGGCATGAATAAGAAAGTAGCAACTTGAATGGACCAATTTGTCATTGTGAATCAAAAGTTGTTGCCATTTGAAGTTGGACCAATGAGAAACCCCCAAAGGGAATCTGTCATGGCATCACGACATTTTCTCTTCAAAGTTGTATATTAGGTCCTTACATATCTATTATACAATGTTTAGATTAATTTTTTTATTTTTTCGGATTTTTTTCCTTAGCTGGTTTGTTCAAAAACTAAGACTTTCGCTCCATGGAATCTTGCATTGCAGACCATCTAAATATATTTTTCCTTAGTTTTTACAAAATGTTTCTCTTTTAAACTTGATCAAATTAATGTTTTCTATCCACATTGATTTTTTAAGATATTCTTTTTTATTTTTGTTTCATTTTCTATCGATGGTTTTCTCACAATTAATCCTTCTCTTTTCAACATGTTTAAATTTTTACATTTTCCGTAATAACCTACTCTATCATCTTACTTATTTTCCTCACAAATACATGATGGATGTATGCAATGATCCCCATCCTCATGTCCATGATATCACTTGCACCATGTTTAATAAGAAGAATGCTAGAGCTAGATTTGTCTTAATGTCTCAACTTTTTAGTATGCTTGCTTTATATTTAGTATAGTAACCGTGTAAAGCAGCTAGAGACAAGTATGGATTTGATATTGATGCTTGTGTATACAAACCTAGACTGCCCATTTGATAATGTGTGTATTACCTTGGGTTTAAATTTCATCTTTATCTGGTGGACGAAGGTGCCTAACCCCTTCCTTGGACCGTAACCTGAGACACACCCTAATCTGTGATTATAAAATTCGGATGGAATCATTTCAATTAGCTATGAATCCTAGAACCTAATCTAGGTGCGAATCCTAGTCAATAGAGACTGGTGGATCCCATACAACTCGTTCCACAAAGGGGGAGGAGATTCTGAAGTATCACTTCACAATGGAATCCCTTTCCAATCTTATTTAAGTTACTATGTGATAATGGGTAATGTATTATGTCTTCCTTACATTATCATGATATAATTAGTCTCAGATAGTCAGAAGATGAATTTTCCTATCTATGGAAAATTGTTGACTAAGATATTTATGTACTTTAATATATATATTTTAGAGAAGCCATTGGGCAAAGCATAGAAGATATCAGCTCTACTACTTGAGTAGTGAAATGAAGATTTTCGATGAGGTATACCCCATATGGATCCCTTTCTACTAAAGAACAAAAAGAAGAAATTCCTGAGCATCAACTTGAAATTCACTCATCTAACAATCTTCTTTACTAAAATGGAATTTCAAGCTTGTGTGCATAATACTTCAGAGAGGTCTAATACAATTGAAACTCAAATCCATTCAAGTCATATTGGTTTAGTAGTTCAAAACTAAATGATTTTGGAGCAATTTCACGACATGCAACTTCTCTTCTCTTCAACATTTCCTCCTCCCAATCGGCTGAGCTTGGTTCTAAGATGAATTTCTTATGACATTTTTGTGTTTGTTTACTTAATGTTATGTTTGTTTATCTTCATTTTGAAAAGTGTGTATGATTTTTTTTCTTTTAATCCCTGGTCTATAGCATTTCATCGATGTGGTACTGATACAATATTAGAATTAAAGGCTAACAAGATTGATACAGATTCCTAGATCCGATGCCGATACTTGAAACCATATTTCGTCCCTTATGTGCAGCAATTAAATTTTGGGATATAATTTCTTAGTTAATTTTTACCAAAAACAATATCTTAATTAATCAGCGCATTTAACAAATTTTAGAGTATGTTTTCTATTCAAACTTTGGATGCTTTAGTATTTAACTCTTCTTCCATATCCACCACTCATGTTTGGTGTGCTACACCCCCTACATTGCTTCAAAACCAATTGTGATGCAAGTCTGATACTTGGATCTAACACAAGAGATCTTGGTTTTATTATTCAGGATCATCTTGGGTATAATAAGTTTGCCTTATCATCTCCATCTACCTTCAACAATCCTATTATTGGTGAAATTTTAATTGTTCAATCAACCTTAATTAACTCTCTCTGTTGCATACATATGGGGCATGGTAAATATTTATTAGGTAGGAAAGTATTACATTTATTTTATACTTATTTTATGTTTATTTAATAGTTAATTGTGATTATCAGTTATTAGCATGTGGGAAGTAGTTTTAATAGGGAGTGAGTTGTTGGAAGTTATTTGAAGTACTGGATTGAGTAGGATGTTCAAACCATTTATAATTCATATTTATAGAAGAGAATAAAATGAAGATAAAGAAGACTTAAATCTAAGGAACATGTAATTTTTTCTACACGAGAAGATCGGTTACCTCAAAATAGGCCAGGATGTCATGACTTCATCGATAAGGCTAAAAGGTAAGCTACCTCTAATTATCACTATTTTTATCTAATTCTTCCTTAACCTATTATTTCTCTTTCACATTTTATCTCCTCCCACTATGGTGCACACATCAAGTGGTGTCAGAGTAATACAAAGTAAAACCGATGGCAAAGGAATCTTCTAGAGTTCCCTCATCAACATGGGCTTCACCCTCCATACTGCACCGAAGAATTCATAAGTAGGTATACCGGCTAAATAATGTTCTTACAATTGGTCTTGAGGACAAGACTAGAATTTAAGGGAATGGAACGTTACATACATGCAGGGTGTGGCAAAGATTTGTTAGATAGGAAATTATTATATTTATTTAATTGTTAAATATGATTATCAGTTATTAGCATTGTACGTGTGAAGTAGTTTTAATAGGGAGTGAGTTGTGGTAAATTATTCGAAGTAGTGGATTAAGTAAAAAATTCTAACCACTTGTAATTTCTATTTATAAAGGAGAAAATGGTAGAAAGATAGAGAATACTTGGATAACAAAAATATTCCTATAGTTTATTTACACAAGAGAAAGGGATCGGCTACATTCAAACAGGTCAGGATGTCATGGCCGGGATGTCATAGCTTAGTTGATAAAGCCAAGAGGCAGGCTATCTATCACACTTTGCTTTCCTAAGCCTTGGTTGTGTGTCCTGGACACCATTCAGTGGCCTACTAATCCATAAGGATCACAAATGTAGTACTTAACAATACACAACTTACAATATTTTTTTTTGTCAAACTATGTGCCACTTCGGCACATCAACACTGCATGGAAAAGAAATACAAGAGATTGTCCTATTGGCAGAATTCAATATCCATCTCTCCATGAGGAAGTAATCACTACACTAAATGACAGATTAACAAGGATATCCATCATGTCAAAGTGTGTGCCACTTCGACACATCAACACTGTATGGAAAATAAATACAAGAGATTGTCCTGTTGACAGAATTCAATACTCATCTCTCCATGGGGAAGCAATCACAACACTAAATGACAGATTTACAAGGATATCCATAATGTCAAATTGTGTGCCACTTTGGCACATCAACATTGTTTGGAAAAGAAATACAAGAGATTGTCCTATTGGTAGAATTCAATACCCATCTCTCTATGGTCTCTATTTCCTACTTGGATTTGCTAGCTGATAAACTCTGTTCAATCGCGGGAATTTCTCTTCCCTATATTCAAACTGCATAACACGGGAATTATAAGATACATAGTATTATGGAGCACCATCTAGTATATTGTCCAGCAACATTTTGCAACCATTGCACCATAGATTATTACCACAGGGCAGAGTGGCCCATGATGCATAGTACCTATTACAACGAATGCACAATCCATAGAATGGATATACCTTTTTTTTTTAATCTTGACCAGCAATCCTCTTTCTTTATTTTAGGTTGAGAACCGAAACCCTAAGGGGCTCCCCTGAAGCAGGGACTTGAGAGCCGAACAGGTAATCTCTTCTCCTTCCATTTCCCTAATCTCCTTCTCCCTCTCCTTCGTTTCAGGATGAGAGACTATGGAAGTAGTGACTTCTTCTCCCTAATCACACAACTTACAATATAATCTAGTCGAATCACATAATTTAATAGAGTCATACTATAGTTATAGGCTGATGAACTACTAATGTTACCATAGTTAATTACAGACATCATTCTGAGATCACCATCCAATAATTATAGTACAAAAAAATAACTATATAATTACATAAAAAAGAATTAAAAATAACTATGGGATGATGCCCATCATCCTAGCAGATGCCCAAAGGCACAACCCTTACAGACATAGTCCTGGTTATGCTCCACGTGCTCCTGTGTACACGACTCCTTATGTAATACCCCGCTTCTTAAACCCGGTCTGATTTCACGGTTGAACCGGTTTAACCATGCAGGAACCGAGCCAGAGGAAATTAGAGCGGTTCCTTATGGCCGTGATGGCACGGTGACCTTAACACCGCTGGCCCGACAAGTCCGAGCTGCCGAAGAGACGGAGTGCCCAAGCCGTGTACATGCACCTACCATAAGGCCATGTACGGATAAACAGGTATTATATCCGTATTTTAAGGTATATACGATGCTACATCAGATGCGGTGGGGTTCGTACGAGACCTGAACCCCGCAAAATCCCAAGTTTTGGCCCTCAGTGGTAGGACAGGGTGCACCCACCCACCGAGTGACCCATCCATGTGCACTATTCACTTATTTAGAAATTATATATAGCTTTATGATTTTCTCTTCTTCCATTTATTACCCCAGACGCTGGTGAAGAGAAAGAGGAGAGAGAAGGAAAGGAAGAAAAAGGAAGAGAAGGAAGAGGAAGAAAAGAGGGATTTCAGCGGCCACAAGCTCGATCTTTCCATTCCAGCTGGAGAGTGATCTTCAACTCTAGATCTACAGTTAGAGGTAAGAAAAGTTGGGTTTTGGAACATTCACCATACCCAAGCTTTAAACCCTTGATCGAGTATGGTTTTTGAGATCTTGTAAATCCCTTTGAAATGATGAATCTAAGGTTTAATAGATGATTTATGTGTTGATCTTGAAGGATTTGAAGAGATATTGACAAGGGGAAGAAGCATTGTGGGTTTGAAGTGATTTGGAGGGTTTGAGGTTGTTCTACAAAGAAGGTAAGATGGTTTCCATCACTTGAATCTAACCTAGATCTAGGTTAGAACCATCCTATAGGACCTTGAAGTGTGAAGAATGGGTTGAGAAAAGCCCCATTTGAATCCCCAAAGAATGGTGAAAGTTGAAGAAATAGTTTTTTTCCGCCGATATTGCACCCAGGGCTACCACTAGGGACCCACCGAAAGGAGAAGAAGGAAGGAAGGAGAGGAAGAGAGGGATTTGCAACCAAGCTCGATCTTTCCATTCCGGCCGGAGAGTGATCTTCAACTCTAGATCTACAGCTAGAGGTAAGAAAAGTTGGGTTTGTGAACATTCACCATACCCAAGCTTTAAACCCTTGATTCGAGTATGGTTTTTGAGATCTTGTAAATCCCTTTGAAATGATGAATCTAAGGTTTAATAGATGATTTATGTGTTGATCTTGAAGGATTTGAAGAGATATTGACAAGGGGAAGAAGCATTGTGGGTTTGAAGTGATTTGGAGGGTTTGAGGTTGTTCTACAAAGAAGGTAAGATGGTTTCCATCACTTGAATCTAACCTAGATCTAGGTTAGAACCATCCTATAGGACCTTGAAGTGTGAAGAATGGTTGAGAAAAGCCCCATTTGAATCCCCAAAGAATGGTGAAAGTTGAAGAAATGTGCTTTTTCCGCCGAGATCGGGGTGGCACCTGGGCCTACCTGTGGCACCACGAGAGGCAGGCCTTGGCCCAACCGCGGGTGCAACCGGCTGGCCAACGGGTGACCCACCGTCCCAACTGGTAGGCCCGGGCCGACAATCACCTGTCTCACTCCACCCGGGTGGCCCCGAGGGATCTCACTCCGATTGGACCCAAATCGACGGTGACCTTCTTTGACATTCAAACACGTTTTGACATCGGATTTCATTAATTTTGATCCTAAATATGAAGTACAAACCCCCCCCAATTATTTAGGTTCACAAATCCCACCCGATTCAACATCGGATCTCACCTGATTCAACGGGAATCCTTGTATCAAAAGTAAGGGGGAGAGGACGTTGCCTTGTGTTCAGGGCTTTACTACATCTCTTGAGAATATGCTATTGAAGAAATCTGACTTACGCATTGGAAGGTCCTCCGTCGGGTCAGTTCGGCTCTCCTTTGTCTGCTATTTTGTGCAGCTCTAGTGTGGAGTATCAAGTCTTGCAAGGAAGATCACCCGATCAATTTTTACTGCAACAGATTGGTGCCATCCATGGGAAATAGAGAAAAACCAGTATTCTGAAGCATCATCTAGATTCATCTTCTCACTGAAGCTGTCCAAAGAAAACTAGGATTACATCTCCGTTAAAAAAGAAATAAGGATGCTACTCTGATATATCAAAGCCAGGTTTCCGCCGCACCACTGTTCTCGTCATATGATTTGTGTTACTTGTAAACAAAATATTTCATGACTCATTGAATAGTTTTACAATTCTCACCCATAATAGCTGTCAACTATGTTGTTTGTTACTGCACCATATTTACAATATGATAGCGATTGTCATCACATTAAGTAAATATTACTGTGTGTTTTGTTTTGCTCGCATACTACATTATTTACTATTCATATTTGATTATTATTGCCACACCTACTCTTACAAGTCAAAAGCTACTGCAATCAAAGCTTTTCATAACATTTTGTGTAGGTACCTCTCATGTATTTTGTAATAAGTTATCTGCACACGCGTATTGTATTTCATGCTCACATTTGTGCTATATTGCTATTTACACACTTCTACACAATTTTTTTCATTTTTGTGTTTTTTTTTTTTTTACTATTGTTTTATCTAATTAACCTGTTATATGCAATATACACACAAACTTTATTGTTTTTTAATAGTACTTTACGTAAATGGCCGAAGCCTTAGCAGCATTCTCCAGCGCCATTTCTTTTTCCTCCATTAAAAAAATAAAAAATAAAAAGACCATCTTAGTTATCCTAATTCTCTTCCCGAAATCAAAGAACCGTCACCATGGGCGCAGCCGAATCTTGTGATCGAAATTAGGTTTCCCGCACAAGAAGGGAAAATCGAATCTGCCCAACAATTGTAGCTGCATCCATAAAATATCAGATCCATCTCTTGTAGTTGATGGTGACTGCATCTATGTTTGAATATGAGGCTCTGTTCTTGGCCCCATCATAACACATCCATGGCTGCCAATAAACCCATTGCTAATTTCCAATTTTCAATGGCTAAACCTTTTCCCTTTTTGTTTTCCCCTTGGTTCTAGCGATTTACATGGTGGTTTGCAATCTGATTTACAACGTTGGTATTAAAAAATGGTTTACAAGGCTGGTTTGCCAAGGCTAACAAATCTACCCAACTCATCACAAATCACAGGTTTTCGGTAGCAACTCATTCCAGTGTCATTGGTCACTACTTGTAACTAGGGGTGTCAATTCGTGCTCGACCCAACTAAACCGACGGGACAAACTGTTATAGACCGGCCCGGCCGGACCGCTTATTAAAAGTGTCAGGTTTGAGCCTGGCCCGTTTACAAATGGTCGGCCTCGGTTTTGCTACTTGGACTGTCGGGTGCCCGATCGAGACTGACCGAATAACACCCTATCGAGATCGGCTTATTGTGCATCGGCCTGACCCGACCATTTAATGATTGTAAAATACCTATTTTACCCCGCAAATTAAAGAGTAAAAACTAAAAAGTAAAGACATGTTCACATTTTAAATAATGGTTATATTTAGTATCGTTTATTGATTTATTGTCATTTTTTTGGGCTTGCATGAGTGGGCTGGAATATAAGAGCACATTTTAAAGAGGGCCCGTTTAAAAACCGATTGAAGCCCGTTTAACATTAAACATATCCGTAGCCCGATTAAAGCCCGACTAAAGCCCGACTAAAGCTCGATTAAGGTAGCTCGATTATAGCCCGAGGCCGACCAACAAAATATAAAGTGTATCATGCCCTCAATAACTAAGCCCGATTAGTTAAATGGGCGAACACGGTGCGGCCTTTGAAAGTCTTCAAGCCCAATTAAGCCTGACAAAAACTAGATCGGCCCGATCAATTGACACCCCTACTTGTAACCCACTCTCGCCCAAGCATGCTTAATGCACCTCACAAGCCCGAGCTCTGACTCGGCACCTCAAGCCCTTAGGTGTTAAGGCACGCAAGCCCAAGCCCCGGCTTGGCACCATGCAAGCCCGAGCTCTGGCTCGGCACCTCAAGCCCTTAGGCGTTAAGGCAAGCAAACCCAAGCCCCGGCTCGACACCTCCCTTAGGCTTTAAGGCACGCAAGCCCGAGCCCCGACTAGACACCTCACAATCCCAAGCTCTGGCTCAGCACCTCAAGCCTTAGGTGTTAAGGCACGCAAGCCATTTTTCCCGATGCATAAGCGCTCCGCCCCACCTCAAGCCCTTGGTGAGATGCATATGTTGAATGTGGACATCATTGGCATGTTGCATTGATAGACTAGATGTCAGAGTCGGCTTGGACACGAGTGCATTGGTGGCCCGTGAAATGGGACACTGAGGCACTATGCAATCGTATTATTGTCATATAGGAGCATGCGGTATTAGGATTTTCACCATCCGTGTACGATTCTTCCCAACAGGGTTAAGGTGTTGGGTTATCATTTGGGGGAAGCGAGGTCGCGTTGTCGTGTCACGTGGCGGTTAGAGAACGCCCGTGGGTCATGTAGGACAACTGTAACCTGTGGTACATTCAAGAGGGCCAATCGTCATCGCTTTTAAATTATCGAGTCAACTTTATTTTCAGTCATTTACATTTCTATTGAGAGCCGTGGACGGCATTGTCTTTACTTTTCCAGTACTCACGGTGGCCTTCTCCGATAGCCCTATGGGCGATTACGGAGGGAGTTCTCGCCTGCACCCGAGTATACGCCAAGACGTGGTTGTAGTAGCACTAAAACCAAGGACTTAGTAATGTTGCTTAGGTGGATGTGATTTAAAATGTATAGCATGACATGTAGTGCATATGATGTGTTGTGATGTGTGGACCTGTGTGGTCTATCTTTCTACTTCGAGCTAGTGAGCTCATCCCACGTACACCCTTTTAGATGATTTTGAGTCATACATCCGAGAGATGGGGTGGGTCCCACAATGAAGTTTCTTGAAGAGGACTGGTGGACCCCTAAGGAGTTAGAGCACGGCACGACCGCTCAGCGAGAGTTGTGTCATGACGCAGCTTCGAGGCCGAGCCTGAGCTCCACCTTTGAGGCCGTGTGAGCTCCACTTCGAGGCCGATGAGCTCTTCTATGTGATGCCGAGCTGGCTCAACCTTGATGCCGAAATGAGCTCTAGCCTTGATACCGAGATTTAGCCGTACTCGATTGTTTTGGTGGATTTCTATGTACTTGATATTTGAATTTTATTCTTTTGTGTGAATATCATGCCTTCGGCCCAAATGTATATAATTATTATATCACTATCCGTATCAAGTATTATGGGATTATTCATGTAAAACTTAGTCTTCCGCCGATCCGAGGAGTTATATTAGTTGTGCGATGTCGTGGTGGAATATGATTCGATGATCCCGGCAGTTTGGGTTAACGGTGTTAACTCGCCATCGGCCCGGTTCAAGGTGAACTGGTGTGACACCTTAACTATACTGATTGAGACCTCACTCTGCTCCGATACCTGTACACCTGAATCACAATCTAAAAAGAGAAAATAACGTGACATGTGCTTCGCAAACCTAGTGAAGGGTGGGGGATACAAGCACACAGAACAATAATAATGCCAGGACATGCTTAACAAGTCCTTTAATGTAGCATGAGTCTATTTTTAAATATCATCCCTAGACGATCATACTAAGTCCAATAGATTGGTTTGAGTTCTACACAAAGTAGGTGCTACCCCTCTTCACTATTAACTTTTGGTCCCTTGGTGATACAAGCTAGTTGCAAGTAGGAGAATATCGGTCTCTACATAAATACTTCAATACCCGATAGGTAAGCCCCTAGGAGTAATCCCCTTAACTGCACCGGCTTGATCATGCAACACTCGTGTACATCATTCACACATCGTATAACAAACTTGACATTCCAAAACAAACCTCAAACTCGTATACATCGGATTAGCCAATCCCTTTTCCCCCTATTGACAAGAATTGTAGCACCAATGATGCGACCCTAGCCATGCATACTACTTATTAATGCAATCACAACAAATCAATACGCACACACCCAAGGCACATGGTACCAGAATTCCTCCTTCGGCCTCACCGTACCCCACACCATCCATATCTATATTTCATCACATTCTCACATTTCCACATATTCATACACACATGCTCCAATTCACATAACACATGCATAAATAAAAAATCAATGCACAAACATGTATGATAACAAATTATGAGGCATGTGAGAATAAAATTAAAATCGTACACACTCCCTAAATTATACTTGAATTTAGGCAAATTGGAGATCTCCCGTATATCCATGTATTTCCTCGGTTAAGATTAGGTTAGCCTATCCAAAGCATATATAAAAGTCATATCTTAATCCCTTAAAAGGCCCTAATAATTCTCTACCAAAACTCCCAATTAAACCCAAAAAGCATAGGCCGAACCTACTATAACTGGGTGATGGAACCGATGGATGATCCTAACCAGTTGATGCCAACCGGAGGATCAATCTGAAGGCTTACAAGCCTTAGCAAAATCAACCGGTCGATGCAACTAGTGAATAGGTTTCAATTAATCGGTTGGGTTACTCGATAGGCCCAGAATTGGGATTTTCTCCCTATTTGGTTTCCCACTTGTAGGTCTATGGTCTTTCTACACATCCTAGAGCATAAAATACTAACTTCTATGGTGGGAGATTCGACCTCCCCACACCCTTGGTTCAATTTGGGAATCCTTCCCCATCTAAGGCACCCCATTTTCATAGCTCCCATGCCCACATGATAGGATGTACTTAGTTGGGTCATTTAGGTAGGAGTTCCATCTTCCCATGGGTTCAATTTAGTGTATAATGTAAAATGAGTCCCCTCCCTAGCTTATATTATAGTATTGTAGATGGAAGAGAGATAGATCTTGCACAAGAGAGGGGAAGAGAACCTACCTTGTCAATGTAGGGGGGAGACCTTCACAATGGATGCTTGGATGTGGAGCTCCTTCCTCAAATCCCCCTTCATTCTTCTTCTTCTCTTCCTGTCCTTCTTCTCCTTCCTCCTTTACTTGCATAAATGAGCAATTGAGAGGTAGTTGGGTTTTAAATAGGCTTATAATGACTAAAGTCTGTTTGGCTAAATAATGGGTTCTTGGCCAAACAAAATTAATCCGATGGTTGGTGATGTGGGTCCACCACTATGAGACACATATTCATTAATCCATCACTATGAGGTTGTGGACACTCATTGGAATGGTCACATGGCATATGGTAGGTATCTGTGGGCCCCACATCCAAATAACCTCATTTGGAGCTGATTAAGTGTCTCCGGGAGGTGCAACTGGTTCTCCGGGGGGTGCAACTGGCCAATCAGTTGTACCATCCAATTGTCCCAAAAAGGCCCCTCTGATTGGGTTGTTCTCCCAGTCTTGGCCTCACATGCCCGAGGACTTGTGTGAGAGGTCCATAGCCTCAATCTAGGCTAGTCCAACATGTTAGAATAAGGAAGAACAATGACACGAAGGATCATCCTTTCCTTCTCGATAGTAGATTGCTTTCAACTAGAGATCATTGGTGCTCCATAACTCTGGTGCATCATCTATCATCAAGAACAACATCTAAGTTCTGGGTCTAGGTGTAACACTATCTCCCAATTAACGAAGACCCTAAGCTTGGTCCGTAAAGTTTTTCATCCCTATTTTATGTCATTCTTCCTTATTTTATTATTTCTCTTTCATATCTTATCTCCTCACATCACAATGCACACATCACTATCTTAGAAAGGTTTGACAAATTGAATGGGGAATCCGATAACAAAGATGTGATTTCCTACCTCTAAAGGCACTCTAGAAATTCCCCATTGAAGGTAGGATCTATCTTAGAAGATATTCTGCATTTATCTTCATACTTTGCTTCATGTAATTTTCAATTTGTTTAAAAAAAATTAACAACATAGTTAACTCTCTTGACTAAAAGGTTTCTAACTGACCAAATTTTGATCCATGATTATAGGAGATATAAGTTTTACACATTGATATAAATAATTCCTCTTTAAAAAAAATAATCTACGCTTGGCAATAAAGAAAGCAAATGATCCGCCAAAACCACGAGAAACAACACAACGCGCAAGCACTGAGCAGGCTTCCTCACATGTGACGTGCTTCAATGAGATATTGAGATATCCGTGTCAGTCAGTATTCGTTGTTACTTTCGCTGGAAAAGCCAACACATTACCCAAACCCACCCACATTTTGCCTCCCCCGAGGATGACTAACTTTTCTTTAAAAAAAAAAAAATACTTTTTGTCAGTGCCTTCTCGGCTCGGGAATCGCTAGACAACACCTCACTTTGAAGTGTTGAACCCAAGTCACGAATCAACGATTTGATTACTTTCCTTCTCTTAAATTTACAAAATTTACTTTCCCAAAAAGAAAAAAGAAAATTATAAAATTTACAATATTCCACCTAAATCAGTCATGGAAGATGACATCGTCTGCTATTCTCATCAACGGCTGGAGAGACTCCGGAGAAAACTTCCTGGCAAATAGGAATGGATCGTGCCGTTTAGACAGTGACGAACTAGTGACGTTCCCGAACCCGCCTCCATCGTCACCGTATCTGGGCCTATCACCTCTAAGGGAGACGATCAGTCCTGGCCTCACTTCGGAAGCCTCGTACTTGCGTGGGTGACCATCTGATTGGTTCGTCCAATCAACGTGGGTTAGTGTGGCAGGTACGCACCCACGACGGTCCATCATGCTCAGCAGTGTCGGTAAATAGTTTTCCTCTGGATAGCACGTGTCCCACTGCACACATGGTAGCTTGAACTTGGACCAAAGCCGTTCGTCCTTCACAACAAGCCTCGCGTGTCGACGTGTCAAGACGAAGAACTGGGACCCGATTCGGAAGTCGTCGAAAGGTACTTCGGGGAACATGGCGTCCTCTCCACGCGCGATGTATCGGCCATAGGCGCCCGGTTCGCTGCTGAGGATCTCGATGAAGCTCTTCTTCGATCGGATTAGGGTATCGTATGTGAAATTGAAGGAATGGAGAGGGATACAGGAGGCTGAGAGGAGTGGGAACATGGCATTGGAAGGATCGTCGAGGAGGGCGTGGGCGAGGAGGCGACGGGCGGCTGAGACAAGCGATGGGGTGAACCGTTGGGTAGGTTTGGAGTGGATGTCTCGGCCGGCGAAGGTCCCGGAGAAGGGTGGATCGTAATGGAACGATGGGTCAGCGTGGATGTAGATGTTGA
This sequence comes from Macadamia tetraphylla, assembly GCA_022985045.1. Lineage (NCBI taxonomy): Eukaryota > Viridiplantae > Streptophyta > Magnoliopsida > Proteales > Proteaceae > Macadamia > Macadamia tetraphylla. The sequence goes on along the minus strand of CM040964.1, from coordinate 27,502,365 downwards.
AGAGCTTCTTTGTCCTAGTTTGATTAAAGAAAAGTTCCCAAAGTGGGGCGAAGGGGAGAGGTGTGGTGGTGAGAAACATGAAAGCTAGTTTCTTTGGTGTGCCAAGGGGTTGTGGTTTTGGGTTCACTCTGGCAGCGAGGCGGAAGAGGGATTCGTCATCTTCTGGAAGTGGTGGTTGCAAAGGCGAGGGCGGCGGGGATAGTGACGGTGGTGGCCAGACAACGCTTCTGTGTTTGATATCAAATTTGTTCTTATTGTTGCTGATCGGGACGAAATTTCTTGCTGGGTCTTTATAGCTGTCGTAGTGGGTGATGGTGACGATGGTGGTGACTATCGGGCTGGTGATTGTAAATACTATCGTGAGAGGCAAGCAGAGAAGCAGAGCACAACATAGAGAAACCGGAGTTGGAGCTATCATTTTTACTTGCTTCGCTACTGATTCCCAACTTAGACGATCACAGTTTCTGTGACTGTCGCTCTGAGAGTGAGAGAGAAGAGAGAGAGAGAGAGAGAGAGAGAGAGAGAGGAGGCGGAGAAAGGGGGGGTTTGATGGTAGAAGGGGTAGAGGTTGGGAGAATCGACGGGAGAAGCTCCATAAATTTTGTCTTTCCGGTGAGGTCAGGAGAATAGTTTATGGTATAGTATAAACAATGGGGTTATATTATTCTCTAAGAAGGGCGATGCTCAATGGCTCACACCACTACACCAGTCACCACCCTTCCCTCGTTCTCAATTCAGAAATTTTATGATAATATGCAGATGATGAGGTCCTACTACTTCCTTTAACGTGCTTCCTTCACAACTCGCATTTTAGAGCGTGTCATCGAAGGATAGTGACAAAAGTGGATTTCGGAAATATTAAATGGTTTATAGTTATTATGAAAAAAAAAAAAAAAATCATGGAAATTTCTGAGAACGATTCAGTCACAAAAAGTATTCTAGTAGTCTCCTTCTCAACTTGCCTTTCCATGCAAGATTCCAAATTAAATGATTTCCAGGTGGACAGCTGGTGGACCACTGTTTCAGGAATCGGACCAAATTGATAGAATCGGATCGGTATATGTACTCTCCAATTCCATTATTATTATTATTATTGTCTAATCTATTCCACAATGCCCCCATCCCATTGGGTGTAAATGTGGCCTTAACGATCTGTACCTGTCCTGGTCCGCCTTGAGCTTGGATAGGGCCTCAGCCAAGAGTTCTAACCCTGAGGACAAGTTTGAGCTGGAAAACACTAACCTTGGATCAGGATCTAGCTAGGCTCGGGATTGAGGCCTAAGCTCAGCTCGGCCCGGCCCGGCCCGGCCCAACCCTGACTTTTACCTAATTTGCATAGTATGATTTATATGTGTTTAATTAACTTTAATTTCGATATATATATATATATATATATATATATGGTTAGCAAATCTTAAACCAAAACCATCTTGTTCTTCATTTTCTCCTATAGCAGCCATGGCCCCGCCCCCATTCAACCCTTTCTCTTCGTGCTCCGATGGTAGAAGTCCTAGCAATACCCTCAGTGTCTATAGGTAAGTTCCATCTCCACCTGTCCCACCTTATTCCATTCCTCTAGCCATTGTATTTCACCATCATAACATCAGATACAAAAAACACCCCATCTCTGCCAAAGCTGGAACCCAAACCTTTCATCTCCATAACCCTAGGACGAGTGAAAAGTGTGAAAGCATTCGTTTTTTGGTTCCATGTTGTCATGGAAACCACAGAAATGGGGACATGAAATAGTTCCCAATACTTATCCAGTTTAGAAGTGGCTCACGGTCCTGGTGGATCAACAAGTGCGGGAGTGAACTCTCGTCTTCTTCAATGGCTATGTCTGCTGCGTACTCTAGGGTGTCATGGCCACTTTCTTTGACTTGGGGATGCTTGGCCACAAAGGTGAACTAACAAATCTCATGTTCTCGAAAGCCAAATTTCTGGAGAGATGCATCTCGCCTGAGGCTACTCAATCCTTTTCCGATGAATTCCAACTTCCTGAGCCTGCCATTTGAGGCTGCTCCCATACTTGGTCACATCTTTTCCCTCTATCTTGGGTCTTTCTGTTGCAATTGGCCATGGCACAGAACATGCAGACCATTATTCTTCTAACCCTTCTTTCTCGAGCATATGTGTTTTTCCCACGAAAAGGCTTGGGTCTGAATTCGTGGAGTTCCTTTGCATGTATTTCTCATAGGAACGAGCAAAGATAGTTCCTCATGTCCTTCGGCAGATGCAAGAACCAAATGAGCTTCACTGTCTCTTCCCATTTATTTTCAAAAGAATCTTAGGATTCATTGTTTCCTTGGGTTGAATCAGAATGGTTGAACTAATGGGGAATTCCTCATCCTTAACCATTGGTACTTCAGATATCCTAGTAATATGGCTTTCTCTATTGTTATCCTCAAGCTCATGGATGACCCAGTCAAACTCATCTTAGAAAAAGACTTAGAACCAAGGCTACATTTTGGCCCATTTCATCAAACCATGGCTCAACATTTTCACAGAATGGAAAATCTTCTCCTTCCTTCATGAAATACCCATCAAGAGTAGGGTAGAGCGGCTTGCTTTCTTATCTTGGTGTTTGAGGGGCATATCTGAATCCTCCTTTGCCCCTGCTTTTGATGATGATTGGGAGTTTGGGAAAACCTTGATGATACTAGCCAAGTCCCACTCCTGAAAAGTACTATATTTTCTTCATCATGCAACAAACAGAGGGGGCTCCATATGGCTTAATAATTTGCTGGGACATTTTCCTTAACTGCTTTGTTACTGAGAAATGCGCACACATTTTCTATCTCAAAACCTCTGAGTCTTACTTCCTTTTATTGATATTCTCCTTTCTCAATATTGGCCAACGTGTTGACCCAATCGGATCTCCTGAACCGGTTATCACTTTTTCCTCATGTATGAACTTCACCTTTCGGTGTAGACTAGACAAGACTGCCTTTGCCTGATGTAACCAAGGTCCCCCCAAGATCATGTTGAATGAACCTAGAATATCTTTCACTTGGAAATCAATATCAAAATTTAATGGGCCAATCAAAACAGCAACCATGTGGATCCTGAGGACTTCCCTTTGTGTATTATCATAGGCTTGCATGGTCTAGCTTGATGGTCTCATTTTTTTCAAGTTCAAGGTCATGCATGAAGCAGATCTCAGAGGTAGCACATTCAAAGCAGACCCGTTATCCACCAAAACTTTTGGTACTATTCTTTCATTATATTCCACTATTATATGCAGAGCCCTATTGTGCTTGACCCCTTCACTAGATAACTCAGAATCAGAAAACATCAAAGATTGTACTGCATATGTTGCCCCCACAATCTATAGGAGTTTTGTGGGATTTATCTCGATGGCCACTTGCACATTAGTGAGAAATTGAGTACTGCCTTGCGATGCGAGGGTGAAGCCATCAATAATCCCCAAATTGATATATTGGCCTGGACCTTCTTAAGCTGATTCAACACCGGATTTTCTGGCTCCATATGTGCACTGTTGCAATAAGTGTCCTTGGTATTTGGTTGTTCAACTACCAATGACTTGTTTTTGAATTTCTTCCCACTTCGGATTTCCATCACACTCACGAGTTTCTTGATGATAATCTCTAAGGCATACCGATCTCCCTCATCATCACTATTGGTGATGGTAATAATGATGACCATTGGGTCATCTTGTTCTTCTAGATCCTTTTCTGGTTCTTCTTCCTTATACAGAGCTGGAGGGGGAGGCCCTCTGCAAATATCGAGAGCTCTCACCCTCACAATTTCCATCACATTAAATAGGTGGTGTAATGCCTTTTCAAAGGGATCTCCCTTCATTTGCTTCCAAGAGATACCCCATTCACTCCTTATATTCTTGTTGATGATACTGTCCCTAAATAAACCATTTGTGACAGATATAGTTTACTCGCTACATATCTACCAATTGGGATAGATATCTTATCGTTGTGATATTTGGGACAGGATTTTTCTATTGCTATTGTGATAGAATTTTACATTTGTTATGACGGATTACCTTTTCCCTAAATAAACTATTCAGGATGAATATAGTTCAGTCACTAAATATCTATATAGTTGGGACAAACATATTACTGTCAGTTGCTCTGGATCGATATATTTTCGTCACTACTATGATTGAATTTACATATATTGCAATGGATTATTTCTATCCCTAAATAAGTCATTTGAGATAGATATTGTTTCGTCACTACATATCTAAAAATATAAAAAAAGGAAAAAGATGTGTTAAATTCAGGTAAACCAAATTATATATGATTGTTTCGGCTCAATGATAGGACAGACTTTTTTCCGTCTCAAGTGATAAGTTGGGATGAAGATATGTCCATCGCTACATTGATAGAATATGTTTTATTGCCAAAGCTACCCTGCTAAGTTGAGAACTCTTACACAAATTTTGGTTTCCCGCTGATGAGGGTAAAAATGCCTCCCTTGGGTCATCCCTAGCTGAGCCGACCCCTTGGTTCATCCTTGGTCGAGCCGACCCCTTGGCTCATCCCTGGCCGAGCCGATCCGTCGGGTCATCCTTGGCCAAGCCGAACCCTTTGCTCATCCTTGGCTGAGCCGACCAGTTGGATCTCCTCGCTAAGAAGTCTGATCCGATCCCGACAATTACTGGGACAATCCTGAGGATCACTCATTGCCAGCTCAGCAAATCTTATCGCTAGGAGAAATCCTAGCAAATAAGGACTCCATCACCCATGACAAAAGGGAATATTCCTAGAACTGCCACAAATGCTGGAATATTCCCTAGAATCTTCCCAAGTATCGGAATATTCAAAAGGATCACAGAGTCACCTCCTCTTTGGACTCTGACCTCGAACGAAATGACTCCAGAGGCAACCTCAGCTGGACATCTATAAATACAAGGTAAAAACAGGTAAAAGGGGATGGATCATTTCATAAAATACTCTCTTGAGAATATGCTATTGAAGAAATCTGACTTACGCATTGGAAGGTCCTCCGTCGGGTCAGTTCGGCTCTCCTTTGTCTGCTATTTTGTGCAGCTCTAGTGTGGAGTATCAAGTCTTGCAAGGAAGATCACCCGATCAATTTTTACTGCAACAGATTGGTGCCATCCATGGGAAATAGAGAAAAACCAGTATTCTGAAGCATCATCTAGATTCATCTTCTCACTGAAGCTGTCCAAAGAAAACTAGGATTACATCTCCGTTAAAAAAGAAATAAGGATGCTACTCTGATATATCAAAGCCAGGTTTCCGCCGCACCACTGTTCTCGTCATATGATTTGTGTTACTTGTAAACAAAATATTTCATGACTCATTGAATAGTTTTACAATTCTCACCCATAATAGCTGTCAACTATGTTGTTTGTTACTGCACCATATTTACAATATGATAGCGATTGTCATCACATTAAGTAAATATTACTGTGTGTTTTGTTTTGCTCGCATACTACATTATTTACTATTCATATTTGATTATTATTGCCACACCTACTCTTACAAGTCAAAAGCTACTGCAATCAAAGCTTTTCATAACATTTTGTGTAGGTACCTCTCATGTATTTTGTAATAAGTTATCTGCACACGCGTATTGTATTTCATGCTCACATTTGTGCTATATTGCTATTTACACACTTCTACACAATTTTTTTCATTTTTGTGTTTTTTTTTTTTTTTTTTACTATTGTTTTATCTAATTAACCTGTTATATGCAATATACACACAAACTTTATTGTTTTTTAATAGTACTTTACGTAAATGGCCGAAGCCTTAGCAGCATTCTCCAGCGCCATTTCTTTTTCCTCCATTAAAAAAATAAAAAATAAAAAGACCATCTTAGTTATCCTAATTCTCTTCCCGAAATCAAAGAACCGTCACCATGGGCGCAGCCGAATCTTGTGATCGAAATTAGGTTTCCCGCACAAGAAGGGAAAATCGAATCTGCCCAACAATTGTAGCTGCATCCATAAAATATCAGATCCATCTCTTGTAGTTGATGGTGACTGCATCTATGTTTGAATATGAGGCTCTGTTCTTGGCCCCATCATAACACATCCATGGCTGCCAATAAACCCATTGCTAATTTCCAATTTTCAATGGCTAAACCTTTTCCCTTTTTGTTTTCCCCTTGGTTCTAGCGATTTACATGGTGGTTTGCAATCTGATTTACAACGTTGGTATTAAAAAATGGTTTACAAGGCTGGTTTGCCAAGGCTAACAAATCTACCCAACTCATCACAAATCACAGGTTTTCGGTAGCAACTCATTCCAGTGTCATTGGTCACTACTTGTAACTAGGGGTGTCAATTCGTGGCCTGACCCAACTAAACCGACCGGGACAAACCGTTTATAGACCGGCCCGGCCTGGACCGTTTATTAAAAGTGTCAGGTTTGAGCCTGGCCCGTTTACAAATGGTCGGCCTCGGTTTTGCTACTTGGACTGTCGGGTGCCCGATCGAGACTGACCGAATAACACCCTATCGAGATCGGCTTATTGTGCATCGGCCTGACCCGACCATTTAATGATTGTAAAATACCTATTTTACCCCGCAAATTAAAGAGTAAAAACTAAAAAGTAAAGACATGTTCACATTTTAAATAATGGTTATATTTAGTATCGTTTATTGATTTATTGTCATTTTTTTGGGCTTGCATGAGTGGGCTGGAATATAAGAGCACATTTTAAAGAGGGCCCGTTTAAAAACCGATTGAAGCCCGTTTAACATTAAACATATCCGTAGTCTGATTAAAGCCCGACTAAAGCCCGACTAAAGCTCGATTAAGGTAGCTCGATTATAGCCCGAGGCCGACCAACAAAATATAAAGTGTATCATGCCCTCAATAACTAAGCCCGATTAGTTAAATGGGCGAACACGTCTGCCTTTGAAAGTCTTCAAGCCCAATTAACCCTCGACAAAAACTAGATCGCCCGATCAATTGACACCCCTACTTGTAACCCACTCGCCAAGCATGCTTAATGCACCTCACAAGCCCGAGCTCGACTCGGCACCTCAAGCCCTTAGGTGTTAAGCACGCAAGCCCAAGCCCGGCTTGGCACCATGCAAGCCCGAGCTCGCCGGCACCTCAAGCCCTTAGGCGTTAAGGCAAGCAAACCCAAGCCCCGGCTCGACACCTCCCTTAGGCTTTAAGGCACGCAAGCCCGAGCCCCGACTAGACACCTCACAATCCCAAGCTCTGGCTCAGCACCTCAAGCCTTAGGTGTTAAGGCACGCAAGGCCCAAGTCCCGACTCGGCACCTCACAAGCCCCAGCTCCGGCTCGGCACCTCAAGCCCTTAGGTGATAAGGCATGAAAGCCCGAGCCCCGACTTGACACCTCACAAGCCCGAGCTCAGGCTCAACACCTCAAGCCCTTAGGCGTTAAGGTATGTAAGCCCGACCAGCTCGCACCTCACAAGCCCGAGCTCTGGCTCAACACCTCAAGCCCTTAGGTGTTAAGGCACGCAAGCCCAAGCCCCAGATCGGCACCTCAAGCCTTTAGGTGTTAAGGCACTCAAACCCAAACCCAAGCTCCGCACCTCACAAGCCTGAGCTCAAACTCAACACCTTAAGCCCTTAGGTGTCAAGGCATGCAAGTCCAAGCTCCAGCTTGGCATCGCAAGTCTGACCTTTGGTTCGACACCACAAGCCCGAGCCCAGGCTCGGCACCTCCAGACCTTACGCACTCAAGCACGTAAGTATGATCCTAGACTCCACACCTCACGACCAAGCCTCAGCTCGACACCAAAGACCTTACTTTCTAAGGTAGGAAAAACTGAGCCAACGAGTCCTTTGGTGGTTGACACTCAAAGCTGAACTTCGAAGGTTAGTAAAAAAAAAAAAAAAAATCAAAAGTTAACAAAGATGTCTTCAATAGAATGAAGATCCATAACCTGATCCGAGCACATTTTCCTTGTTTACTGAGCTCTTATAGGTCGACCTATGAACCTCGACCTGAAGAAGTGGGGGGCTTATGATGAGGGTAAAAATGCCACTTCCTTGGCTGATCCCTAGCCAAGCCGACCCCTTAGCTCATCCTTGGCCGAGCGGACCCCTTGGGTCATCCTTGGTCGAGCCAACCCCTTGGTTCATCCTTGGCCAAGATGACCCCTTGGGTCATCCTTGGCCAAGCCGAGCCCTTGGGTCATCCCTGGCTGAGCCAACCCCTTGGCTCATCCCTGACCGAGTCGATCCCTTTGCTCATCCTTGCCTGAGCCGAACCCTTTGGTCATCCTTGGCCGAGCCGAACCCTTTGCTCATCTTTGGCCGAGCTGACCCGTTGGATCGCCTCCCTAAGAAGTCTGATCCGATTCCGACAATTGTGGAGACAATCACAAGGATCACTCATTGCCAGCTCAGCAAATCTTATCACTAGGAGAAATCCTAACAAATAAGGAATCCAACACCCATGACAAAAAGGAATATTCCTAGAATTGCCACAGGTGATGGGATATTCCCTAGAATCTTCCCAAGAATCGGAATATTCAAAAGGTACCTCCCTCCCTTTGGACTCTGACCTCGAACGAAATGACTCCAGAGGCAACCTCAGCTGGACATCTATAAATACAAGGTAAAAATAGGTAAAAGGGGATGATCATTTCATAAAATACTCTTGAGAATATGTTGTTGAAGAAATCTGACTTAGGCATCGGAGGGACCTCTATCGGGTCAGCTCAGCTCTCCTTTATCTGCTTTTCTGTGTAGATCTAGCGTGGAGTACCAAGTCTTGCAAGGAAGATCACCAGATCAATTTTTACCGCAATACCTGCAAACCTCAGGTATTTGATGGTAGTTCCTCGACCATCACGATCCTCTAGATGTTAGGGTGTAAATCTTCTTCAAACTACCTAGTCCTCTTATCATCTGTATCCACTAGAGTCGGGGCATAACGTGACAATGCAACAAAGTCTCTCGTATTCCTTCACAAACATACTTCCTTGTTTGAGTTGAACAAACTCAGAGTTCTTCTTCATCCTTGAGTCATAGGGAAATATTCCTCATAAAAGCTTACAATTTGCCATCCCATGTAATTGGCTCATGTATTATTTTTTATGTAGTCTCCCACCAATGTAAGCTTCCCTTGAAAAATGAAGGTGGTAAATGTCACATTATCCTCATCGTGCTTCTCAGATCGCAAAGATCTTCTCGATCTCCTTGACCTAGGATTCAGCTACAAATGGATCAGAGTAACCCTTTGAAAATAGTGGGTGAAGCTTTTGAAATCTATCAACACCTTCGTGGGTCCCCGATCCGCCACCTATGTGATATTCTTGTTGCACCGGACAAAGAGGAGCATGGGAAGCTTCATCACAAAGTGTGAAGATGAAATACCGCTACCATTGGTGATGGTTCGTAGTATGCTCAATTCGGTTAGGCGGAGTAGGTGGAACACTTCCGCACGGCGAAGGAACTCAAGCATTATTCCACTCGATGCAGTGCTATTGCTCACTGGAAATTAAGGGCCCGTTTGATAACGTTTCAAGAAACGCATTTCTGACGTTTCTGTGTTCAGAAACGGAACAAAAAGCTTTTGATAAAACTGTTTCGTTTCACTTGTTTTCAGAAATTGAAATTGAAATTTTTACCTATTTATGGTTCAAGAAACGACCCAGGCGTTCACCGTTTCTGGAAATGACTCATGGTCATTCTTTCTCTGGTTACTATCGACTTCCAGAAACATGACTTATCAAACACTTTCAATTCCGCTTCTGTTTCTAGAAGTAGAAATTTATGTTTTTGTCGTTTCTTGAAACAGAAAAGGTAGAAACGTTATCAAACGGGCCCTAAGAAACACCCTTTGTTTCAGTGTACGTATATCCTCATCATAACAAATAAACAAAACGGTTTTTATAGTGTCACACTTGTTCATGTTACATCATACATTAATCTTATCCCATTAGGTTCCAAGTTCTCATCCTAGTTTATATTAGGCTTTGATATCACTTGTAACACCTCCCTTCTTAAGATAAAGGGAATGGAGCAACCCTCACAAGTGGAAATCGTAAGATCTAGTTAATAACAACAACAAAGCCTTATCCTAACTAAATGGGATCTGCTGATCCGTGATGGACAAGTTTGTAAAATAAAAGTGAAGGAAAGAAAGGGAGAAAGAAAGGGAAAGCAAAATAAAGCCATACCTCTGGGACATCCTATCTAAAAGCGATCAGTATCTTTGCCCTCTAAGCAGCTCTATTTTATGTCATACTAGGATCTAGACTGACCATCTACATGTCCTTCCTTATCAACTATTCAATGGTCAATTTAGGCTTGCCTCTAGCTCTTCTAGCTCCTTCCACATGGATTTGATCACTCCTTCTTATAGGAGCATTCAAAGGTCTACGCTGAACATGATAAACCCAAAAATATGTGGAAGCGATTTCACATGTCAGGATAAGTAACAAAATATACAAACATATCACGTAAGGTCCAAAATAAAATTCAAATTCTCACATTATTCACTTCTCCTGATGCCATTCATAAATTTATATACAATCATCTAATTCTCCTTACACTCACTGTTAAAAGTTAATTATACCACTTAAACAAAAAGAAACAAAATTAAAGAAAAGAGTTCTTCATTGTTCATTCCTTCTTCACCCATCGGTCTCTCCACTGTCCAGTGAAGGCTCTACAAGTTATCCACATGGAGTGAGGTACTACAACCCAGTGAGTAATTAAATAATACAAAAATCCTTCAACTTAACTCCAAACACAATACACAATAGTATATACATATATTAGACCAATTAGTACACTCATTAATTATATCAACATCCAAGCTTCACACATTAGGCATAAAACAACTTCTTCACAATCACTTCACAACTACCAATATGTGATATCGATCTCATCCCTCCTACTCCCACTAAGTGAGAGTGATCACCACATCCTCACTCCTCCTCCCCTCACTAAGTGAGGTACACCACAATATATCACTCCTTCCCCCACTAAGTGATGTTCACACGTTATGCTACAATACACATTTACGACACAATCCAGAATAGATTCAAATAACATATACAATTTTCCACTATCACACCATTTATCATTGGCATCACTTATAGATAATACACACTTCATTCCAATAATAAGTATAGTCTCAACTCTCAACTCACAACAAGCATACACAGATTCGAAGTTAAAGGAAATTTGACTTAGGTTAATCCACGTACCTCACTTATCTCGAGTGCTACACCCCTAGAATCACCAATGAACACAAGTTGGTTTCCAAATCACACTTCACCTATAATTAAACTATTCAAAATAGCTTAATGACCTTAAAGAATCAAATTCCAAAGATCCCCAAAGGGCCCAGCCCAAGAAAAATAAGCAAAACACCTAATGGAGCCCAACTGGCTTGCCGGTTCACACTTCACCCTACTAGGAACCATTGCCACTTAAAGCCTGAGAAGAGGTTCCAAAGGCAACCGGTGAGCAGCTCACCGGTTCGTGCCAGAACGTGGTTTTGAGCTCAGGATTTGGGATTCCAAACTCCAATTTCGCACCCACACTTCATGAAAACACTTATATCATGAAATTAGGTAAAAACATCTCATGTAACACTACGCACCGTTTGATAACGTTATGACTTTTTACGTTTTCTGAAACAAAAATGGATTTTTTGGTGTTCGATAAACCTGTTTTTCGAAATGTTTTGTACAGACATAATGCCACTAAAAAACCCAATAGTATCATCGGATGCCCAAAAGGGAGAGAGGGTTTGGTTGCCTCTTTTTAGGTTTGAATAGTTGAGAGATTTATATGGCACAACAGCCTTTTTTTTTCTCTCAAATTCGTTTCTAGAAACGACGAAACAAGTCGGACTTGTTTCGTCAAAGTCATTTCTAGAATTGTAAATAAGCATTAATTTTGATTTATGTTTCTAGAAACGGGTGAAACGGAACAACTTTATCACACTTTTTAGGACGTTTCTCCGTTTCTAAGAACAAGAAAACGCAGAAACAAAACATTGTCAAACGGTGCCTAAATTTACTCATCTAAACCAACATTCTGTAATAAAGATAAAAACATCATATTCATAGCTTCTCATTCAATCTCGCACTTTTGTTTGGGTTTCTTATCAAACCCAAAGCTCTCATTCTAAACTTCCAAAACCTACCACCAAAACACTAAAAATCACATAACTAAGGCTCCGTTTGGTATCGTTTCTGGAAGACATCTTATGTCAGAAATGATATTTTCAATTTCTGTGTCAAAATGCGGGTTTTAAACGAAAAAATGGTGTTTCAAAATTTCAGATTTTTATCAAGAATAATAGTTCTTTTTTTTGTATGGTAATTTCACATCAAGTCAAGTAGAGAGTTGTTTCAATTCTTTTACAAGATTACTACAACCAAGTGTTTGAGGGTAGAGATTTTGAGAGAGAAGAAAGGAATTGTGGAGAGTTCTTACTGACTAGGGAGTTCTAGGAGCCTTGAACTGCATGCATACAAGTATTTATTTTTATTTTTATTTTCTTTTTAAAGCAAAAAAGGAGTGGCTTGATCATCATAGGCAGGGAGGAATTTGAAGATTGAAGGAATGTTGAAAGAGAGCCACGAAATTTGAGTGTGAGTATGTGTTTTTAAACTTAGGCTCCATTTGGTATCGTTATAAAAAAAAAACATTTTTAGAGTTTTTTTGTGCCATTAAAATGAAAAAATGGAATAAAGTGTTTGGTGCACTTATGATTTGTTTCTATTTTTTTGGAACAAAAAGTGAAAAAAAAAAAAAAAAAAAAAAAAAAAACTGAAAAAAGGAAATTAGACGGAACTTCAAAAGGTTGTTCCGTCTTCCCAGTTAAAATTAAATGAAATATGAAGTCACTACACAAAGGCAAAATATCCAAATTGCCCTTACCTACTTTTTGTGACACCCTGGTCTAACACAACTCTTATTTTTACTGACCAGGCAAAGAGTTGGAACTGGAGAACACCATTATTGGTTGGTTGGTAGTGGTGGTGTCCATAGAAGCCAAGAATGACCCTGCTTGTTCGTGCATCTCCTGTCAATTTTACTGGAAAGCTTTCCATTACCGGAGGAATCAAAGGTAAGCAGCCATGGTATACTGCTCATTGGGTTCTAATACAAAAAACTAAACAGTCTGGCCAGTTTAGCAAGGGCCATCGGTAGGCCTCCACAAGTTAGCCGATGGCGTTGTACTATGGGGCCACTGCCCTGCAGCACACCCTACTTACCCAGTGAAGGGGGGGATTTATATTGAACATACGGTACCAATATGCAAGGAGACAGTGGGGTCCAACAACTAGAATTATGTATGAAATGCAATTTTTCAGCTTTTTTACTAGCTCAACCAAACAAATTTAAGGGCTATTTTCAGTTGAGGTATATAAACCTCAATTTAGCTACTGTTCATACATTTGAACACTGAATTTGGTTTCTGTAGCAAGGACAGTAGTAGGAGGAGGAGGAGGAGGAGGAGGAGGAGGAGAAGGAAAGAGAGAGGACTGATGCTTTGGCTTTTGGGGACTCATTAATTCAGTCCACTGTTTCGGTAAGTTTTTTTCCTTGTAACAATTAGTTTAATGTTGCTGATATGTATTAGTAGCATGTTAGGATTCGCTTTAATTTTTTAAATTAAGTTTGGCAGTAGGTTTTCAGAGTTGGAAAGCAACTCTATTACTAAGTTTTTGACAATTCCGAGTGGGTTTTGAGACCCAGACCAACTCTGACCCATTTCTGTGGAACCCTAAATTTGAGGAATCAGTCGTGCATGGTAAGGATTGAACAATTTGAGATGGGATTTAGGTTCTTACTCAATTAATTTGGAATTGATTCATCTAATTTCTCAATTGCTGAATTTTAGGCTGAAATTGGTAATAGGTTTTCGGTTCTTTCTCTGACTCATCTAAATTCCACTAACTGGACTCAATTGGAGCTGAAGCATGATCCAGCCATGTTTTCTATGGCTATTTAGCTTCAATTGAGGGATTAATTCTTCTGGAAAACCTAGTGAGGACCTCAACTCATGTATGTAGTAGAATTCTGGAATTGGGAAATTATAGAGTTACAATGGTTTGCATGCTGACTTGGGAAAGTAAATGGACCTTAATTGAACCCTATATAATGGATTAGGGTCTTCACATATTGCCGAGGATAGAGGCTTGAGGGGTAACCTATCAGTGAAGGAGTAGAGGCTACAGCAGTTGGGGTTGCAGGCTGGCAGAAAAACCTGCAGACCGAAGCCCACCGGCAGGTGCTTGCGAATGGCCGGTGGCCCTGCTGCCCACCAACCAGTGGAGTGTTGGACAGGTGTTCAAACCCTGTTTTTTCACCCGTGGGGTACTGTCACCAGCCGGTGACCCCTATAGGGCTCGGTAAAGGAGGTCTGCCTATGGGTTACTATGGGTCTGCAGTCTGCACAGGCCTGTATAGGATTGTAAAGAGGGGTGTGTTTAGAGGTATACATATGCATTATAATTAACTGAATTGTATTCAAATGAATATGAAACTAAGTTTATTGGGCGATCATACGCAGTTAAAGGGAATTTACCGAATATAGCGGATTTGGAGTACCGAGGTGAATTGGTGTTGATTTTAATTTACGGAGTGTGTCATTTACTTTTACAGTATGCATGTTATTGTGATGTGTTTCTTTTATGTATCTTGATATGATATGATTTGTTTACTTCTATTTTTGTGGATACGATATGTGGAGGAACTATGGTAATGGATATGTGAGACGGGACATGGTGAGGCCAAAGGCGGATTCCAACACCGTGTGCCCAGTATATGAGGATACCTTGTGCGAGGTATGGTGGGTGTACAATATCATTTATATTACATTTGGGGTTAGCACATCACCAACCCGGGTGCTACAATCCCTTATCAGTAGGGGTTACAAGCTGACTAATCTCATTTTGTGGTTGCCTGATCAGCAATGCAGAGTCATTGTATGACGTACGTACTATACCTAGGGGCGGATGCAGCACGGTATGACGTACTGTACTCATGACTGCTGGGGTTATTAACTTACGCGTTGGTTGGGGGGACCAAGGTTTTTTTTAAGACTGACTAACTTTTGCTTGCAACTAGCTAGTATCGCTGAGCCAGACGTATTGGAGGAGGGAATACCACCTATGTTGCGTAACACCAGTACCCAATGATGGGCTTCATAATGAATTTAAGGAAAATAGTGTAACCAAATAGACTCAAGTGGCATCATATAAATGTTGTGGAGCCTGCATTACATCATTTGACTTGCGTGTGCCTACCTTCCCCCACCTCTCACTAAGCTTGGTGAAGCCTGTCCCATTATTATTGTTGTTTTTCTTAGATGGAGACACCAGTGAGCTGCTAGCTTCTAGCACAAAGACTTCTGGAACTGCTTCTGACACTTGGTTGATTGCTCCAGACACCAAGGCAAAGCATGGTTCAAGCTGCGGGTGTGATGATTGTGCATATGGATCAGTGGGCTACAATGAGCTTAATAGTGATATTTTGATATTTTGTATATTTATATATGTTGTGAAGATTTGTAGAATTTGAGAGATGTATGGATTTTAGACTTTTGTATATCTATGTACATTTCTATCATGTAGTGTAACATTATTTATGTATGACCTTACCTTATGTATTTGATTTCTAGTGATCTTGGTGCATTATTTGATAGTCTATAGCTTCATGGTCCTGGAGGTGTTGGCTGACTGAGTATGGTAAGGTATCCAGTGCCTCATTTCTTAGCCTATAGGAAGTTGGGTGTAACAGAGTTGTATCAGAGCAAGAAAATTTGGGTTAACCCCCACTTGCATAAGATCTTAGGGATACTAATGTTATAGGATTATACTTAAAATACTCAAAAGAAAGCATAAGCTTTAGTTTATACCATAGGAGATTAGCCTAGGTATTAAAGCAGTACACTGTCAATAATGTAAGGAGCATAAATTGTGTATCTAGTTAAACAATAAAATATACTGGGATAAGGAAGATGAAAATTATATAAGTATCTCTATTGCTAAGGTCTAGGATGGTGCCATCTGCCAGATAAATGAGTAGATGACCTTTATTTTTCTTTATATGCTTTCAGTTTCTATCATATGAATTGTAAAGCATGATTGTGTGGTCATATGTATGCTAAGCCATTTGGGAAACTAATCAAGCTGCTCATTGAATATGAATTTTCCTTAATGTCGAAGCGCATCCATCCCCGACATGACCTACAACCACGGAAGCAGGGCCGCGCTACAAGGGCCAATCCTAACCCTATTTCTGACTCTAAATCAGAGGTTAAAGATGGGGTTGCCGCTAGAGATGCTAGAGTGGCACCTCCTACTCCACCTGTGCCACCCCTTGCTCCACCTGTGATGACAGCTCAAGATGTGGCTCCCATTGTAACTAATGTGATGTAAGGCATCCACCAAGGTATTTAGCAACAACATAGAGAGATGATGATTGAGATTGCCACAACCATCCGTGTCAGTGAGCCACCTATGCTATAATATCCTATTGTACAGCCTACACCACTATTGGCACAAAGGGTTCTGGCTATTGCATAGTCAACCAATGGCTAGTCATCTCAGACAGTGACACCACCTAGGCAACGTACACTATAGACTTAGCTTGTTGCACCAATGTGGATTGATACCTCCAAACTAATGGAGAAATTCCAAAAGTACAACCCCCCTTTCTTTAGTGGAGTGACCCATGACCCTTTGGTTGTAAACCCACAGTCCCATTAACCTTGGTACAATATTATCCTTTTTGGCCCATGGGCCTCAAGGCTTTAAACACGTTGTACCATGTTAAGGAGACAAGAGGTTATTAACTAGCCCAACAACCTATCCCTAGGAGATGTGAGACTAAAGTTTATATACCCTCACTGATCTCTCAAACCCTATGGTACTTGTCGTATTCTTAGTGAAAATACCTCACCGATCTCCCAAACGGGTCTGGTACTTGTCGTATTCTTGGGTGTCACAATCTTCTCCCTTTTCAGCACTACATCCCCGCTGTGGCCCCACACATTGTCAGGGTCTGCTCTGATATCATTTGTACACCCCAACCCCATTAACTTTGACATAATATTGTCCTCTTTGGCTCATAGACTGATGAGCACATTTATGTGTGAAATCTAGGGTATAAAAGCATGCATTTTATATCTTTAGAATGGAGATACGTTAGATTTTACTCTCTTTTTGCAGGTTTTATATTTTAAAGGCCCTAAGGACTATTGGGCGTCGTATCTCTAATTTTATTTGTAAAGATGTCCCGTTTCTTTTCATTTGTGAAGAGGACGAAATTCTGATTAAGATGGACGTGTTGCATTAAAAGTATACATCCGTTTTGTCACCTGTACAAGTGATTATTCTTTTCAAACTAGAAAAAGAATAATAGACCAGAACTTAAGCGAGATGTAGGCCAACCCTTCTGCAGTTGTTTCAGGGGTACAAAAGAATATTTCAACTGCCAACAAGGATTGATGGACCCCCTTGAGTAATTGAAGATTCTTTTTTTGGTAACAACAATTATTTAGTGTAGTTGGTGAGCTGTGGTGTGTAAAAATCTCATGTTAACCAGGAGGTCTCAAGTTCGAACCTCTTAGCTTTTTTTTTTTTTTTTTGCTTTCCTATTTTTTAACCATTTAAATACTAAGGCATAGAGGAGATTTTCCATTAAATTAGAAGATTGGCCAAAGCAAAGCAAGAGAACTTCGGCCAAGGGGTTTTCTTGTGCTCTCCCCCACAGCATCAACAAATATGTCCAAATCTTCAAGCAAGCAGAGGAAATCATCCAAGGGTTGTGCGCAAGTTTTAAGGAGAGAGAAAAAGAGGGGAAAAATAAGAAATAAGAGAGAAAATATATATAAAAAAAGAACAAAGAAAATAAAGAGAAAATCGTTGGGTCTCCCATCTTGCACGATTTTCCTCTTCTCTCCCCTCCACATCAGCACCTCAATCTCAAAAAAAATCCTTCCTTTTAGAAACCCAATTCATTGGATTTTTTCTCCCCTTCCCTATAAATAAGAATCATGTAAGAAAGGGAGGCACTTCTCTTCTTAGGGTTTTTTTTTTTAGTTGCTCTCTCTCTCTCTCTCTCTCTCTCCCTTTAGTTCTAGTTTTAGTTTTTTTTTGCTATTAAACACTTTTATAATCCTCTTTTATTTAATGAATGCAAGCACTTTTGTCTTTAATTTAATCTTGTAATTTTATGTTTTTCTGCAATAGAAGTTGTAATTTTCAAGTTCTAGTTCTAGGTTTAGTTCTAGCTGACAAGAACACGCTGTGGAGCATCTCCTTTCAAGTTCAAGTTTCTCTTTTAGATTTGTTTTCTTTAGTACTAGCAATTTCAGATTTGGTTTATTCCAGATCAAGTTTTTAGTATTGGTAGTATTTCAAATCTCAATCAAGTTTTCAAGTTCAAGTAAATAGGCTTCTACAGTAGTCATCTCACCCCCCCTCTCATTCCCTCTTCTTACTATTCTTTCATTCTTAGATTAGGTTTTAAATTTTCATTTTTACATTATTGCTCTCCCTTTTCCCCAAGGTTCATGGATAGATTATGCCATAGCTTTGCCCCTCTCTAGCTATGGAACCATCTTTTTATTTTGATTATATATATTGCATCCCTTCTCCTAAAGCCAAGTAGAAAAGCCCTTGTAAGTGTACTCTTTGGTCAAGTAGGGAAGCTCATATTATTTATGGTGCATCCCTCGGGCTAAGTAGAGATACCTACTTGTTTGCCTATCTCTAACTTTATTTTTTTTCATTTTTTTTATTTACTTTTCAGTACTTTTTATTTCAGTTATTTGCTTTTTAATTATGTGGTTTAAGTATTTAAATTCCTAGATGAGGAATGGTTGTTCAATTTTTATTGCAATTGTAATTTTCAATTTTCCTAGATGTGTTGGTTATGATGTTTTTTAGATCTATTTGTGTTAGGACGGTAGTATAAGTAAATCACCATAATCAATTGTTACACTTTCGCATTACTAAAAGAAGCTAAAAATAAAGTGGTTGTTCTTCTTGTGTTGACCTGTTAGCTACACTGATCCATACACTTGCGGTTACTTTTAAAATTCAAACAAGTTTTTGGCGCCGTTGCCGGGGAGACAGTTCTATGTTATTTTATACTTTCGTTTGGTAAATCAGAGTGCTTTATTTATTTTTATTTATTTTTTTATTTTTTTCATTATTCATTCTTGAGAAGAACAACTTGCAATAATAGTTGTATCAGTGGAGATCACTAAGCTTCACAGTATGATAAAGACAGGTTTCATCCTATAGCAGTACCTCAGGAATTGAGCAACCTCGGATCCCTACCAGTAAGCTTCCAAAAATCCAAAAAGCCAAAAAAAAAAAAAACTTTTCATTCTTTTGTGCTTGTCTTATTCTATTTGTGGGTAGTCTTCTGTTGCATAAGTGTTAGGTGGATACGTAATATTGAGAATATATTATAAAAAAGAAATGCAATAAGCAATGACACTATACCTATACTCTCATCAATACCTTTCAATATGAGAGACCAACAGCCAAACCCTCCACCTAAATCTCTGAAAAATAGGTTTTACCCTGCAGGAGCAGCCCATCCTTCCTGCATAGTTCTATCACATGCCTAAGGCAATAATTTTTAGTTCAAATCTCAGTTCAACACTATGTTGCCCCCACTTCCATGGGCTGCCTGTGAGGATGCATACCTATTTCTAAGGGAATTTGAGGAGGTTTGTATTCTGATTAAGGCCCAAAAAATTGTGATGATGTAAAATTAAGGTTCATAAATTTTATGCTCGGGACCAAGCTAAGAAATGGCTCTATGGTCCTCCCAAATTCGAACCACATGGGATGGATTTACTATAGCCTTCCTAAAAAGTTTTTCCTATACATAAACCAATAAACTCGGAGTGATATTCTTCAATTCAAAGAAACTTTGTGAGTCATTCTCCAAATTTATGAAGAGATTTAAGGACCTCCTTTAGGAATCCCCTCACTATGGAATTGATACATGACAACTTTGTCAAATCATTTATAAGGGTATTGATTATCGCCCCGCTTGTTAGAGTCTATATCCCCAAAGGTTTTACATTTTTAGGATGAAGATGCGTTGGAATTTTTACTTGAATTGGTGAAAAACCCAGGGGAGTCTACTCAAGAAATTGAGAGGACAAATAAGGGTTACCTTGTAGAAGGTGTTGTGGCAATAAAAGCTCAACTTGAGAGTCTTATCAAGAGACTCGGGCCATAGTAGTCAAAGAACCCCCCAAAACCAAATAAATCATTCTCCTATTTTAGTTGGTGCCAATCTCCATGCATGTGATAGAGGGCCTTAATATTTTGTGTGAATGGTTTGAATATAGGCCTAAAATGTGAATGCCATGTCCCAAAATAACCCTTATAGTCACTTATAATCCAAGATGGAGGAACCATCCTAACTTCTCTTGGAATCAAGCCAATAATTAAGTAGGTCCAAATTTTAACCCTTTTTGAGTCAAAGGAATTTTTTGCTAACAAGCCAATCAAAGGAATATGCCCCAAAGCGAACATTTTAGGATCTTCACTCAATGCTATTCCACCACCTTTTGTAAATCAACCTCGGATTCATGAGAGGAGGAGGTGATTTGGCTGATTTCTTCTTTAAAAAAGCATGGAACTTTCATTTTACTTTCATGACAAGCCAACATAATATAGAGAAGCAAATCTCTCCACTTACTAATGTTTTGCATAAAGAAAAAAGGGGAAGATGCCAATCTGAACCAAATATCAAGAATGTGAATATGAAACATCAATCGTTCCAAATCAGTTGAATTCAATTAAAAGAGTCCACAATAAAGCCCCAATCAATGTAATGTTGTTTACGTTTTTTGGAGGGAAAATTCAATAGAGTTTCCTAAATTTTCTCATCTATTCCCCCTATTAACTCCCCTTTCCCCTGGACAAAGTGTTTTTTTTCCCCGGTTCTCGATGAACCTAAACAACTAAAGATGATTTAGTTGAAAAATAAACAGATTCTTTTGAAAAGAAAAAATCCAAAAAGTGCTTATGTTCCCCGCCCCTTCCAAACCCCTTGGTAAAAAAAAAAGAAGCTTTATAAAAAAATTTTAGAAGTCTTCAAAAGATGAAGTGAACCCTTTTTTAGATGCCTTTCCGACCTCGCTTATGAAAGGCCCCAAAGATTTGTGTACTCAAAACGTTTTAAAGTGTACTAAAAGGCTTCTTGATAGGCAACATTAGTTCCATAATTACTCACCTATCCCCCAAATTTTGGACCCGGAGCCCTAAAGTTGTATCATAGGTAACACCACATTGAACATGCCTTACTTGACTTTGGCAAAGTGTGAATCTTTTGCCTTACCATATGTATAAGCAACTAGGATTGAGAGAATTGAAAGCCCGAACTACTCTTCAATTGGAGATAGATTTGTTAAGATTCCTAAAGGGATAGTTGAGGATGTTTACTTAAAGTTGGAAATTTTATTCCTATTGATTTCATTGTTTTGACACCCAAGTAGTTGCCAACATTAACTAGACCCCAAAATTCTCTTGGTAGACCATTCCTTGAAACCCCGCAATTCCTAATTAATTGTGGGAAACGATACCATAAAATTTTTTTTGGAATACTTTTGTGGTTTTAATGTCTTTAGGTTGGGTAAGAAACCAAACCCCCCTGAGAAGGAAGTTCATATGCTCCAAAATTCTAAATTCTATTGAGACATATTTTGATATTGATTTTGATTCGAATTTCAAGAGTATATGGAACAATTGGGTGGTTTTGATGATGAAATTATGTCGAGGTTTGGGGTCTCCAATCACTTATAGAGCCCTTAGAACCCCTTTTCAATTCTACTCCCAAACCTTCTATATTGGACCCCCCTAAGCTAGATCTTAAGGAGTTGCCATCGATTTGAGGTATGCTTTCCGGGGCCCCGAGACTCTTCCAATAATAATTTTTAAAAATTTACTTCTAACAAAGAAATTACTTAAAGTTAAAATACAATAAAACCCAGGTTGGGGCATTGACATCAAATGAATTACTATTCTATTGTTTAATATTTTATTCACCTCATTGGGGGCCAAAACCCCAAAAACCCCAAAGGAGGCTAACCTAGTAAAAAGGAATCATTTAAAAATAAATTCTAAAGTGGATGGATAATAGGATCATTTATTATAATTTTAACAGGGTAAGCATTTTTACAATAAATCATTTGAGACCCTAAAAAATTTGGGATCACCCATAAGTTGAAACCTTTCATTGAGTTGTCATCTTCCCCTGAAGAGGTCATGGATCTCCATGAGGCTCTTTCATAAATGACTAATTTTTACCCAAGTATGACCCATTTCATTGTCTTTCCTTTTAATTCTTTCCATGCATTGAGGCGTTGCATGACTTAAGTGTGGGGAGGAAAATACTTTTTTCTTTTTTTTTTTTTTTTTTTTTGCTTTTCCCTTTTTTGTGTTTTTTTTTTTTTTTTTTTTAGCTTAAGGATGAAACCTACTTTGGTTTTTAAATGATCATACCATTCGGTTGTTGATATATGAATGTAAAATTTTTTTTTAACTACCATCTTGAACACGAAAACATGTTGAAAAAAAACAAGCCTGTGTCTTGAGAGGGGGCTCTCTTTAAAAAAAAAACCCTTATTTTGTGGGGTTGCATCATATGTAAGTCTTGGGTTCCTTGTATTCTTGATTTGGGTTGAGACCTTTTTTTTAATTTGGATGTATTGACAAATACAATTTTAAATGAAGTGTGAAAAGTAATATAAATGAAAGTAAAGTTGATTTCTTTGAACTAGATAAGGCATTGCATCTTAGGAAACATGGTGTCTTGATCAAAATTCTGGGAGGAAACTTTTGAAAGAACTCTAGCATCCCCCCCATGTGGGCAAAAAATTTACATAGTAACTTGGGGGTTTGGTGTTTGCTCCATCATGTTATTTAGGCCAAAAGTAGTGGAGTAGGATAGAGTTATTAAAAAAAAAACATAGTAGGAAAGTATTTTAAATGTTATCAATGCCTTGGTAACATGTTTTGAAAAAAACACTCAATGCCTTAGTCCTTAGTTCCTATTACCTCACAAGTGGTCTTGTCTTAAGATAAGGATGTTTTGGGAAATGATAATTTAGTTTCAAAATAAAGAAATATTTGGTGCCTAAATTATATGGGTAATAAAATTCAAGTGTGGGGTCCCTAGATCAAGTGTAAAGGGTTATCTTCCCCAGATTAGTATGACCCTTATGGCCCTTACCTTTAGCCAAGGTTGGGGTTTGTTTTTCTAAATTTTAGGGGTATATTCACTTAAACACCCCCAAAACACAACTGTCCACTAGGGGTGACCTAGGGGGTTTTAAAAATTTGTTGCATGTTTGCAACCGTGTTTCCCTATAAAAATGAGTTAGGTTTTTGTTTTATTTTTTTTTTATTTTTTAAAGGGGGGCCAAAGTCAAAGGGGGGAATTCTTAGAATTTATTAAAACTTATCTACTTTTCATTTTGGGGGGTCCTTTTTTATTTTTTTTTTTAATTTTTAAACCTTAAATAGGCTTGTTTTAATTTTTCATGTAAAGTGCCCTTTCTTTTTTTTGGGGGGTTTTTTTTTTTATGTTGATTAAAAGTCTATTTTTGGACCAAACAAATTTATTTTTTCCCCAAAAAAAAAAAAATTAAAAAAAGGCCCCCCCCTTTTGTCCTGGGGGTAAAAAAGAATATTCTAAATGCCAACAAGGATCGATGGACCCCCATTGAGTAATTGAAGATTCTTTTTTTTTTTGTACAAAGCTAGTTGGGGTGGGTGGAAAAATCATATGTTAACCAAGAGGTTTCAAGTTCAACCCTTGGCTTTTTTGGGGGAAAAACCCCCCAAAGGGGTTTTCCAAGTTTGAAGAAGAGAAAAAGGGGGAAAAAATGGGAAATGAGAGAAAATATATAAAAAAAAAATTTAAAAGAAAATTGTTGGGTCCCCCCTTTTTCACGATTTTCCTCCCCCTTTTCCTCCACATCAAACCTCAATCTAAAAAAAACATCCCTTTTTTAAAAACCCCAAAATTTTTTGGTTTTTCTCCCCACCCCCATAAATAAGAATCATGTAAGAAAGGGAGGATTTTTTCTTGGGGTTTTTTTTGTTTCTCTCTCTCTCCCTTTAGTTCTAGTTTTATTTTTTTTTTTTTTTTCTATTAAACACTTTTTAATCCTTTTATTTAATGAATCCCAAAATTTTGTCTTTGATTTGGTCTTTTAATTTTATGTTTTATGTAATGGAAGTTGTAATTTTCAAGTTATAGGTCTAGGTTTAGTTCTAGATGACAAGAACAATTTGGGGAACATTTCCTTTCAAGTTCAAGTTTCTTTGATTTTTTTTTTTAGTACTAGCAATTTCAGAGGGGGTTTTTTTAGTAGTGGTAGTATTTCAAATCTCAATCAAGTTTTCAAGTTCAAATAAGTAGGCTTTCGAGTTTTTACCCCCTTTTTTTTCCCCCTTTTTTCTTCCCCCCCTTTCATTTTTAAAAAAAGGGGTTTTAAAAAATTTCAGTTTTATATTATTGCTCCCTTTTTCCCCTCCAAGGTTCATGGCTAGATTATGCGTTGGTTTGCCTCTCTAGCTATGGAACCATCCTTTATTTTGATTATTTATATTGCATCCCTTCTCCTAAAGAAGTAGAAAACCCCTTGAAAGGGTATTCTCTAGTCAAGTAGGGTTCTTTTATTTAAGGTGCTTTTTGGGGCAAGTAGAGATACCTACTTGTGTGCCTCTCTTTTAACTTTTTTTTTTTTTTTAATTTTTTATTTACTTTTCATCATTTTTTATTTCAGTTATTTACTTTTAATTGCGTGGTTTAAGTTTTTAAAATTTCCCCAGATGACGAATGGTTAGGATTAGATGACAATAATTAGGTAGTTTTATTTTTTTTGCAATTTAATTTTAAATTTTCCCCCAGATGTGTTAGTTGGGGCATTTTTAGATGCATTTGTGTTAGGATGGTAATAAAATAGATCACCATAATCAATCGTTACACTTTAGAATAGAAGAAGCTAAAATAAAGTAGCCTTTTGTATTAAACCCCCTTAGCTCCCCGATCCATGTTTGGTACTTTTAAAATTCAAACATGGGTCTCAAGGCTTTAAAGTGGGTAGTACCATGTTAAGGAGGCTAGAGGTTATCAATTAGCCCAAAATCTCCCAAGCAATGTGGGAGTAAAGTTTGCATACTCTCACCGATCTCCTAAACTCCCCGGTACTTGTCGATTCTTGGTGGGACACCTCACTAAACCCCCGAGGGTCAATACT
The DNA here is from genome assembly GCA_022985045.1 of Macadamia tetraphylla. NCBI lineage: Eukaryota > Viridiplantae > Streptophyta > Magnoliopsida > Proteales > Proteaceae > Macadamia > Macadamia tetraphylla. Next base: position 27,477,149 of record CM040964.1, on the reverse strand, counting down.
TTCGATTCTTGGTGTCACGTTAGTACCCACTAAATGGGTAGAGGGTGTTGAGAAGGCTTTATAGTGCAAGGACCCAAGATGAGGAAGATACTCTATACTATTTTTTTCCTTAATGAAGAGGTGGAAGGCTACAAGGCCTATACTAATGGCCACTCATCCCACCCCTACCTAGGATGGGTTTGTTAAGGTATTTTGGGAATTATTTCCTAGAGAGTGTGAGAGATAGGAAGGCATATTTTGGGTAAAACTTAAGGCCCAAAATATGTTAAAATCAAAAGAGACATTATACTTTTTGCCCCAAATCATTTAAAGCCCGATAGGGTAAAGGAAAAGAAATTTGAGAAGGGTTTGTAAAAAAACGGGGGAGCATTGTTAGTTGCACAACACCTCTAGATATATAGAGGTAGTACAAGTTTCCAAATCAATTGAAGAAAGAGGGACAATTACCAAGTCCAAACATATGGAAGAAAGTGACAAACCGGTGGCATAGGTTTAAAAAAGGGATAGAGGAATACACCTACCTCATCACAACCCGATAGCAATGAGGTGGGCCCAACATTAAAAGCTTTTTGGGACAAGGGAGCACAACCTATGGGTTTTTGGGTGCTTTTCCCCGAATAGGGGGGCTTTTTTTTAAAAATTGTCCTCAGATAAAGCCGGGGGTCCATACATGATTCCTACAACACCAACAATAGTAGACCTCAACATGGAGGACTACACCTGTAGGGTCTTTTTGATCTCAATGATTCCTACATATGTATTGTTTAATTATGGTACATCCCATTCGTTGTTTCACCAATGTTTGCTACTAAGGGGGGTTTTGAGCAAGGGCGAACACAAGTTGATAGTCAAAACCTATCGATAGGTTGGGGTTAGATGAGGTATATAAATTGTGTTTTTTTTAAATATGTGGCTAGGATATGATAGCTCATCTAATTTGGTTAGATATGAAAGATTTTCGTATAATAGGAATGGATTGTGTCCATTTACAAAGCTTGTTTTTTGTAAAAAAAAAGGGTTGCTTTCGCCTCAAGATAGGGATGAGTTCACTTTCCAAGGAAGAAAAATGAAGGGGGGAAAGAAACTTATAGTTTCTACGTTTAAATGAATAAGATGCTTGATAGGGGTTTTGGAAAACCCGCTTAAATGGATACAAAGGGAAGAAATTATCCCTAGAGGATCTAGAAGTGGTGAAGGAATTTTCGATGTTTTCGGGCCCCTTTTTAGGGGCCTCCAAATCGGGGATAAAGTTGTTGTTTGATACCTGGGCACACCTTGTCAAAAAATCCACCCCGGGTGGTACCTTTAGAATTGAAGGGGGAATGAACAACGCAAGACTTCGGAAAGTGTTTCATTAGACCTAGTGTGCCCCCAATGGGGCCCCCGGGCCTATTTTGAAGAAAATGATAAGAGTATGGGGTGTGCATAGTTTTCGAGAACTAGAAGTTGATTATTAAGAACCACTATCCATTGCCCAATGGCGATCTTTTTTATCAACTACAAGGTGCCCCCCTTTCTCAAAAT